>VOPJ01007149.1:0-29965 GCA_014673585.1 Semibalanus balanoides | reverse complement strand
AACTATTACTGTATTACTTAGTCACTACCACATCGCAAATGTACGTATCAGCTGCAACAGGTATATAGGTACAACCTTTTGTCATAGCAGCGTTTTCAAATTGGCCCCCAATGGAAATTCCTTAGACGAGGCTCTGCTTCTCTGTCATGGTGGAATCACAGCATTGCTTTTTCAACATCATGAAACGAACATTTTCTCACGTTTAATCATCACTGGTAAATATCATAAACATCATAAAACACGATACGACCACCCGCATTCCGTCAGCTCGAACGTCCCGGAACGTGCACGACATATTCAAGCTCAGCTGCCGTTCTGAGCTCAGTCACGGAGTGGTTGCAATGTGCCGAATGAGCCGATATCACGACACCTATCCTATCCTATCATACCTATCGTGACAAACGATAATAGGTGGCGCTAGTGTCGCTTATGACATCTGAATATGCTCCTAGGAAATTGACGTAGCCACATGCCCACCGATTTTTGTGAGACGTTTGCGACATCAATTATACTTTCAGATCAATGCATCAAGGAAACAGACTTTTTAACAAATTTTGTATGAAATAGCGTATGCCTAATAAGCTATGCCACCAAGTGACAGTGGGTGGCGATATCTATAAGACATTGCGTCAGAACAGTGGTGACAAACAGGCCCAGCGGAGGGAATGGTAACAGCTTATGAAACAGTGTTCCGAACATGTTTACGAAATGATTCCAAGTCATTCCCGGGGAATGCACTTTACAATCGTTTCCAGTGTGCTAACTTAGCTTTCTCAATAGTATGGTGTGGTGCTTATCAGGAAGTCCGTTAACGTCCGATCGAAATGCAATTGCTCTTGCCGTCATATTAATCTTGTTATCACTCCTTTCGTATTTATTCAAATCATATAGATACCATACATTTTTTATATTTTTGCACGAACAATATCATTGTCAATTATCACTTCACCCAAAAAATACATAACATCCAAACAAGAACTTCAAGACGAGAGCGGTTCTGCTTAATGGACATTAAAGCGAGGAATACCACGCTTTACGCAAACTCGAAAGCGCAAACCCCTTAAACATGTAGGCAACAACACAACAACGCACTGACATTATACAATGCACTTTCGTATTTGTATACATCCTCAGTGCTCTTATCTTATCCAAGTACTTCCAGACATATATACGACCAAAAACACGATGTCACGCCCAGTCCCGATTCAGAAGTTTCCACGGTTGTCATATTTCACCTCTTTCAATGTCTCGACTTCTTCCTTGGAGTCCAACACACTCACAGTCTCTACCTGTTAACAATGGCCGATATTGACGCAGGAGTCCGGGTGCCTGCTGTTGAGAAAACTCACAGTCCGGCAGTGGAGGCCTTCCTGCTAGCCTCTAACACGGACAGGCGGCGGAGCGCGGCAGCTACTTCTTGCAGGTGCTGGAGTTGTTGGTGGGGCCGGAGCAGGCGCCGCCCTTCTTGGCGTCGTCGCCCACCTTCAGAGCCGATGTTTGCACCTCTACGTCCTCGTTAGTGAGCATTCTCCTGCAGACAGATACAGATATAGTGGACGTCACCCACGCACGGCTTTTTTTTGCTTGTCACCGGGGTCATACGATGACGCAATGACTATGATCATTTGCTGCCAGAAGCGGTTACCTTATTAGGAAAATCAAGTTCTGATAATAATAAACAATCTGACACAAAATCTACTATCAAGTCTGCAAACACTATCAGCAACATAGGCTTTTGCCCTGCCCGACTGTCAATATGTTGAAAATGACAAGGTAACCCGACCCATCCTGTGTCGGGTTCACCCGGCGGAAGGTATACACCGATTTCCCATACCTGCCCAGCTCGACGATCGCCTCCACCATGCCCTGGCCGGTGCGGGCGCTCGTCTCCTGGAAGTGAGCGCCGAAGTCTCTGGCGAGCGTCTCACCCTGCTGCCGGGTGATGCAGGTCTGCCCCTGCTTCAGCAGCGCCTCCCGCATGTCCACCTTGTTGGCGCACAGCATGATGGGCACTCGCGTATCGGTCACCTCCTGCGGGAGACACGGGTAGAGGGGAGCTGGTCAGCCAGGTTTCTCCACACACACGCACGCACACAGATACGCACACATATAAATTGTATTGACCATATTTTAATCTGATATTCTACCTTTGTTGCCCTCTTGTGACCTCAATATTGATCTGACCTAAAAACGACGGACACTCTCTTGATAGCGCTTATGTTGGCTATCTAACGCAGTTTTCCGCTTTTTGCTACGTTGCATAGTTTCTTAGATCTGGTGATGGTGGTGGGGGATCTATCCCTCGTAGACCGTGGCTGGCGCAAGCCCCGACAGTGCACGCTGCTTCTTCCACTGCTTCATCCACGTCCAATTCGTCCAACATCCCGCGGTTAACCAGAGATAAGGCACCGCGCAATCCGGGGAAGTCAGCATCTTTGTAATTAAACGCCGTTCGACGCGATATTACTGCGGCACGATATCTGGGGACACAACATTGACATACAATTTATCTATGATCGCTTTCAAAAAGGCCATCCGTTACACTAGTAAAGGACAGGTACAGGCACGCGTGGCGATTTGTATACTTGGGGGGAGGGTAATGAGTTTAAATTGTTTAACGTCAGGCCTATGGTGGGCGCAAATTGACCTTAGTTGTCGGCGCGCCCGAAAACCCCAATAAACAAACAAACAGGCCTATGGCGTTGCATGGTGAAAATTGAATTATAATACATAAAGTTAGCATTGGGGCCCCCCAATCGATTTCAGAAGTTGACACCCCTGGGTACAGGGTACATATCTCGAGAATACTAAATCTAATGTGTTTTGCCCTCTCGATAGCTCGGTGACCCAATGCTTGAGACCAATGAGACAACATTCATCAACAAATCTGGTTGCTCTAACCGTCGCTCTCCGGGGTATAGGCACGATACCCTCATCGGTTACAGCCCACTCGACCTCGGGAAGGTTAAAATCGCCCACGATCATCAGTCGAGCGTCTGCTGCCATCGCCGAGAGCGATGAGGCGATGGCCGTGAGGGCGGCACCGTCGCTGGGCGGCCGGTAGCAGACCGCCAGGGTGACGCCAACCTGCTGCAGCCTGATCAGCAGCAGGTTGGCAGGTTTTGGGACAAACAGTTCATTTTAAGTATATATAACATATTGGCCTTGAACATCTTCTTAACTTTTACAGCCCAAAGTCGAGCCATAGACAATATTGCTGTTTTATTATGAATAGAAGCTATGATTGTTGACAATATAATTTACTACATACGCTTTTTAATTTTAAAGTTCAATGACGGAATGGTGATATTGAGTTTGCAATATCAAAAATAAAATTATAATCCGCAAATAAGTGATTCAAAATAGTGCGGAGGCGACTCCAATTTTACGAATAATTGCCAATCACTTAAGGTGCTAAAATCTTATTTGATCTAACGTGGGCAGTTTCGGGAACCAGACTTTGCAGGTGAAATCGAACACGCTTAAAGGGAATAACTACGCAACTTTAGACTATTGAGTTTTTTAACTGATGATAGCCAGATTAGTCCGGTGTACATGTAGAAACGTCTCGTAAATCTGATGCATTTTTCCTGGTCCAAAACGTACCTCTTTAGTTTGCTGGTTTTTGAAACGCAAAACCGTTGGGTGACATTTTTTGGGCATTTTGGGCATATCAAGGGTCTATATTACAAATTTAGTATGACCGAAAACTTTCTGAATACGTCAAAATAAAATAGTAGTCCTACCACTGTTCACGATATCGCACGTGCCGCCACGGTCCCTACCGGCGACGCGCGAGCGCGCGGTCGACAACCCAGAATCCAGTCGCGTTTCACACGTACCGTTGTGCAAATCCCATCGCACTTCGTGCGGTGCCGAGCACCGTAGGCAAGGCTCGGTCTAGCCTCTTCTTGTGGACGTTAGAGGTCAGGCAGACGTGTGGCGGGTTTTTTGGTGGGCAAGACAGGAGCGACAGAGGACCTTGGTTTTGACATGTGGCAAACATGTAAACATGGATTAGAGTTATCTTTTTCAAATTTTTGAGCGGAACAAAATTTGGCCTTTCGAACTTAATTATTGGGCTATGCCGGCCGCAAGAAACATCGCGGGAAGAGCTCAAGACCCGTATTCAGGGCATTCTTTCGATTCAATAGGCTCCATACATTTACTTAACACTATTCTTAGGTCCTATTTCTTTCCCACCAACATGGTGCTATCATATCCTTAAACTAGGTTAATTAAACCACTAAAAAAATCACGACCATACCCATTCCGCTTCCTTCCCCAATCAAAAATATGTCAAATTCAACTGGATTTATTCAGAGTCCCTCTGATGAGTTTGGATCTCCACGACCTTGAATACACAGTGACCCTTTTCAACTGTATACATCAATTCCCTAACTTGATATCCGTAATGCTCTCGCTATTCGCACGCCTTAATGGAATATTACGGCGATCACATAGTCAGTTTCCAACGACTTGGACTTGAAAAAAAACGCAATAGTGAACCGGAATAATAATTAGACATATATAACATCTGTGCTTCTGTGGAGCTACATTCTCAGCGAACACATGCTTCGTCGCCCGGATGGAATTGCGGAATATTATTCGATTAACAGTTATTGATATTTTCCTACGGAGTCACGTGCACCATCCTCTCCAAAACTTGAAATGACAGATTCCCAGCAAACCGGCGGGCCTTGCAGTCCTTCTCTGTGTGCCATTTTGTCGGTAAGAGACGGCACGTGTGCATTCTCCGGTGCACCTCCGTGTACCAGAGCATGACACACTCCACCCGGCCGGGGCCGCAGCATGCCGATCGGTTCCGTGTGGGACGAACACAAGTGGTCCGATCCACGGGCAGCTGGCGCAGCTCAGCCCAGCTCAGCCGAATAGAAACCGCCCTCTGTCAGGGCCCACAATCAGGAGCTTAATAACCGTATTCAAGTTGGTGTGGCAAAGGCTATGGCCCTGTTGCACAGGTGCGCAGCCAAAAGTTTGCAAAGAGAGTCCCGGATCGAAAAGAAGTGTCTTCTTTCTTGCCAATGTTTTGGTTATTGTGCGGAAAAGAGTTCGTATAACGTTATAAATCTTGCGGAATAAACAATAAATACAAAATACAATTATAATAGCCGTTTTCACGATGGGTTATTGCGCGAAATGTTTAAAAAAAACAAATATTAAAATGTTTTAAATGTTTCGACGATTCATTCCTTAGCCATAACTTTTTTACATACGATTTTTTATAGATGTGTTCACACATTTTTGGGTATGTTGGTAAAAATATAAGATGATGACAAATTGGGATTTGGTGGTAATTAGCAATAGATATTCTGAAATATTTACATGTATTTGGTATGCAAGTTTTGGGTAATATTATGCATTACCGGAAAACAAATACTGGTATAAATCGGTATATGATCACTGTTTTACTATAATGTGGTAACCTGTGTATTGAATTTCATAGTACACTGTTTATGATAGAAAAATAAACCCTCACTTTTCAACAAGAATAAATGCGTCAAGTATTTGTTCAATTTCGTTGCACTCCAATGTATGGTGTTCAGAACACTGGCCAGCATCACTGTTTTTGTAGCCTATCAAATCACTGTTTTTGTAATAATAAAATTCGATTACAAGAGTTCAGATCATTTTGTTGAAGTTAATTCATTTTACAAACTTTTTTACAATTAAAAGTTTAATCTTGGGAATCCCATGGTGAGGCCCACCTTCAGCCCACCTTCTTGCCCAGCCCCGCTCACTGCCCAGCTTAGTCCACCCAGCCCACCAAAATCCCGCTTCGGCCCCTCTTGGGCGTCTTGGGCCCCTCTTGGGCGTGGTTGCTGGGAATATTTCCTCTCTCCAACAATCATGAGCTACTGGTGGAAAGTTTGTCAGTTAAGGGGGAAGGGGCATCATCCCCATTCTGAACAATTTTTTCAGTCAACGACATAGGGTTAGCGTATTAATTTTATAGTTTTATGGTGCACCCCCCCGTTCCACCACCATGATTAGGTAACCATGAGACCATAATGCACGCTGTCAGACCATAAGGGTAAAGTAATGTCAGACGATGAGAACTTCAGGAAAAACGGTCAAACCAACAGGATAAACCATCAGACCATTATAACATCAGTAAGGTCTAACATAAACTGAAATGTCACGACGCTTCTTTCGCGGCATCGCACAAGCTTTTGTACATATAACAAGGATTCATGATATTTTGTTTAGTATAATGATCTTTGAAACTGGAAGCTATCTGACACCCAGGTTACCTGGAAAACAACGTGAATTAATAGATTCCCGTCAGAATCCAAGGCTTTCATAACCAATAACCATGCATGCCATCTACAAATCGCGCTCGTACACATTTGCTTTGATTTCGGAGACCGCGCATACATGGGCGACTGAGAAGCTGGTGCGGCGCCGCCACACCAGTTCCAAAGTTGATGTGGCAGAGCTACCACCCCTGCAACACCGCTTCCGACGCCTATGCCCACAATGGAACGAATAGACGGCTGACGGGAGGGAAAAACAGGGCTAAGGAATCTTGAATCGTGGTTACCTGGAAAACATGTAGGTAATGTAGGACGGGTAATGTGCTGTTCCGTGAAAAGAAGATTCAGGACAGATTGTTGTAGCCATTTCGAAGTGGATTTGTGCTCGAAGTTATGGTTGTTGACACAGCAGGCTCACATGAGGAAGTTTTGAAGACGGACGAAAGTACATTTTTCACGTAAACATCTGTTAAAATTTAATAGTTTTAACATTCTTATATCCATTCGGTCATATGGAACCACTTAGCAGACGCAGCGCTTTGTGAAACGGATAAATATATAATTTTACAACTTTGAAAATGCACAGGTTTTCTCAGCTCGCTATGCAAACCAAACTAAATCAATCAAAATGAGGGACAATGCCAGAAAATGGTAAAAAACATTATTATCTTACAAAACTGCTTTTAAAACTCTCCTGCAAAATACCGGAATAATTGTGCGGATATCATAATATTTACGCGGATGTTTGAATAACTACGCAACATTACCACCTGATGACGTAGTAAACTGCACTGCGACCGGCGACTTACGTCAATGCTCTGCACCCATTGGCGCACGCTAAGGAAGGACCTCTCGCTGGTGACGTCATACAGTAGCATGACGCCGTCTGCCCTCCGGAAGTACGACTTGGTGATGGAGCGGAACCGCTCCTGACCTGCAGGTTCACAGCACAGTCCGGTCAGATCGGTCGCCGCTCGGTTAAAACCACTTTACGAATATTGACGTCCGTGGTGATCTGCACTTTCTATAACTAAAAAATTAACTATTTGAAACTCCTTGGCTTTCTATATTCATTCAAAAAGGCCAGTGCTTTGGTTTCGATGGGTTATTTTTATCATCATTTGTGGTGGGATATGTAATGATCAGTTATTGGAAGTACACGGATCACAGACTTCCTGTTTTGTCATAATTGTATTGTGTCATACTACTGCCAAAATTAAGGCGGTGAAAACGCCAACTTACCAGCTGTGTCCCAGAGCTGCACCGCAACGTTTTTCTCATCAACGCAGAGCGTTTTCACTTGAAAATCAACTCCTATAGTAAGATGGAAAACATCAAAAGAAGCATTCGACAACAGTCACACGAGCATTAGCAAAGGTAAAACCTGCTCTCGCAGGAGCTTTACTCCAATAGCGAAGAAACAATTGGGTGCGAACTTTTCACTCTGTATTTTATAAGGGAATGGTCAAGTCATGGAGGCGATCAAGAGGCCAGAGGGTGACTTTTTGACCGCCACATGCCCGGTGACTGGTGAATACTTTCCCGGCTTAACGTAGGCATGACCGAGGATCTAAAGTGCAACAGTCGTGAGATAAAGAAAGCTGTTTCCAAAATCTGTCTTTTAAATTAACATTAGGGTTCTTGTTTTTAATTTATCGATTTCATTACAACCAAGAGATATACACACTAGAGACTCAGTGTCAAAGCCTACAGATCTCACCCAGAGTGGAGCTGATGTCCGTGACGAAGACGCCCTTGCAGATGCGAGTGATGAAAGTGGACTTGCCGACGGCGGCGTCGCCTGCGAACACCACCTTGTAGGTGCGGTCTGGTGGTCCAGTCGGCTCGTACAGCGCCGCGGACAGAGGTACTGTACCGGGATCAGTACCGGTACCTGCGGCCGGGAGCTGCCGCCTCAGGGGCCGCGGCGACGCTCGGGTCGAGAGGCGCGGAGAGGGACGGGGCGACGGGCGAGGGGACGTGCGTCTCTCCAGGTACTGGTCTTCTGTGCTCTGTGAAGATGATATATCCAATACAATCGGCTGCCTGGGCTCATGATACTTTTGATAGTGCTTTACCCTCGGCTGGTGTTGACAGGAATATAAGTATCAAAATGTCCTAACCACACTTTTTATGCTCTTTTGATTTACATTTAGAGGAGACTTTACAAACATGGCATTCCTTTGATCGTTGATTTCCCAGGAAATGATCTTGACGAGACAAGGAAATCGATGGGCAGCTCATAGTACCACAGTTTCCAGCTCATTACCTGTGACAGTGACGCTTCTTAATGAGCAGACTTACCAGGTAACACTCGTCAGACTCACCAGGTAACACTCGTCAGACCCACCAGGTAACACTCGTCAGACTCACCAGGTAACATTCGTCCGACTCACCAGGTAACACTCGTCAGACTTACCAGGTAACACTCGTCACACTCACCTGGTAACACTCGTCAGACTCACTAGGTAACACTCGTCAGACTCAACAGGTAACACTCGTCAGACTCACCAGGTAACACTCGTCTGACTCACCAGGTAACACTCGTCAGACTCACTAGATAACACTCGTCTGACTCACTAGATAACACTCGTCACACTCACCAGGTAACACTCGTCAGACTCACTAGATAACACTTGTCAGACTCACCAGGTAACACTCGTCAGACTCACCAGGTAACACTCATCTGACTCACCAGGTCACCAGGTAACACTCGTCAGACTCACCAGGTAACACTCGTCAGACTCACCAGGTAACACTCGTCATACTCACCAGTTACCACTCGTCAGACTCACCAGGTGTCACTCGTCACACTCACCAGGTAACACTCGTCGATGCCGTTGTCCTGCTGCGCCTCCAGATGATCGAGCTCCTCACGCACGGAGCGGCCGGGGCACGACTCTGTGTCATCTCTGACGGAGCGGTCCAGGCCGCTGTCCAGGTCATCAGGGTCCTTCAGACTGCCGTCTGCAGCGCAATACATCAATTGTGAGTTCGGTGGACTCGTCTGTTTCGATAACATGCATAATATAAGCAAAAGGTGCAAGCAAGCAACAGGTGTGTCGGACGAAAATGATGTCGTCGGAGTTTACAACGCATCGCACTCACAGAAGTTTGCATTTATTGGACCCTTCCATTCCACAGGAACTCTGCTACCCTCTACGTCTCGTCATCACTCCCTGCTCTCTTGTCTTGCTGAATTCAGAACCGGAACCGCACAATGCCTTAGGCTCTTAATGCATCCAAGGTTCCTTTATTAATGCATCTACAATCTACATACATCTACATCGGCATAAACAACAGCCCATGAAGTACCGTCTCATTTCACCGAGGTTATGCATAAGCCAGGGATGCCGAACTGAACGTCCTCGAAGTACCGCATCTTCTCACCGAGGTCATACATGAGCCTGGCCCGATGCCGAACTCTACGTCCTCGAAGTACCGTATCATCTCACCGAGGTCATGCATGAGCCGAGGGATGCCGAACTGGACGTCGTCAGGCAGTGGTCTGCGGCCGGAGCTCTGTGACCGGACACTCTCTCCGTCCCAGAGGCTGTCCAGCTCGTCCCCCAGCGTCGAGCTCAGTTGGCTGCCGGGACGCTGATGAGGGGGTCGCCGCCGCGGCCGGCTCCCGTCCTGCAGCGTCTGGCGCAGGCTGTCGTTCGTATCCTGGATACGACGGTTTGCTTCCCTGCGGCGGTGGATCCTTATATGAGATACCAGTAGATATACAGTAGGCGTTGGTGGCGTTAGAGACAGTGATATTTTTGGAGGTGGAGAGAGGAAGTTGAGAACTGTGTTTGTGATGGGAGGTTAGCTTAACTTGTTGCATCATTATTCGGCTGTGATAGTGATAAAGGGTAAGCTTAAACTTGGTAGATAAGTATGATGTGCTCTACACAAAATAAGGTACGCAAGCTAAATGTTATCTGGTATATGTTGGAAACATTAAGAACTTTACGCGGAATACAATAAATTTAAAGTTCGCAGAAATGTTAAACGCTATGTCCAAATATTTTGTTTTATTAGCGTTGTAATATTATCATTTTACAATATATACATTTTTGAGTGATAAATACCGTAAACATGTATTCCTCGAAGAGCTAATAGTAATGAGAAGCATTCTTAGACTACATGTAATGGAAAGAGCAATACTTACTGGAGCACCTGAAGTTGTCTTTGTATATGCTCTTGCCTCGCTACATACTCCTCGAGCTGCTGTCGTTCGCTGAAATGAAACGGCTATTTCACATCTTGACGCCGCGTTTCTTGGGTTTTTATAATTTGACAGTTCAGTTGCTACATCTTTGTTCAAGATCCAAGCACCTAACTATGCTTTCCTATTCACATTTAATGTAGGGGAGAGTGCCTACCAGCGAACATGGTGCCTTCAGTGAACAGGTAACACCTGTTCGTCCTGCCTATATTACTAACGTGATAATTTCATCGATGTCGGTGGTGGTAGCTGACACAAAGCGATGATGCATAAAGTTGTTAACAGCAATGGCTGCTCTCACTTGATTCTGTCAGGATGCAAACAGTTAGTTTTTGCGTTTGCCGTTTGATTTTCGATTGTGGTTTTTGCTTTCCAGAAACGTTATATTTGTATATTTGGTGAAATTAACTTTATTGGCACTTTTTGCGATGTCCATTAAATGATACGAATGTCATAGATTGCAACAGCCATTTAATTTGTCCCCCTCAAATTTGATTTTTACCAAATATGTTGAATGCTCACCACTCACCAGTGAACAGGTGTTCACCAGTGAACACCTGTTCACTGGTGGATCTTCCTTCCGAAAAAACTCAACTTTTCTACTGTGAATGCAAGAGATATATTGGTTTGGCTGAATTAACTTCTACCAAAGGCTCCACGGCCAGGACCAAGAAATCCGCCCCAGCCCCTCCCGACCACATCACGGTTGTATGAGGACGACCCACGTCCTCATTACAGCATTCGAATGCTGAGATGCTTTGTGCTGTGCCGTACTCCGGGGAAAAAAATGTTGCGGCAAAACAATATTTTACCCGAATAATTTCATTTGTAGGTTTCTAGGTCAGCTATTTTTATGTTACTGGACTCTTGAAATTATTGGACGTGTGTGAAGACATTTTGGTAGATATCGTTTCCTGAACTAGAAATATATTTGTTAAAATTGTTGTTTTATTTTTGTCGATTGTCACAGAGATAGTCAAGTGTCAAGTGTCAATTGAATGTCAACAAGCATCAAGTGAACATCAGAAAAAACGCCCACTTATTAATGGTGAAAGTCCCCTTTTCACTGGTTGAGTCTCCCCCTGTTCACTGGTGGTACCTCCCCTGTTCACTGATGGATACCCATGCCCACCAGTGAACAGTTTGGTCCAACAAATGCAATTTGTTTATAACTCATAGTTTGTATTGAGTTAAATTAATTTGCATATGACTATTCCTTAGCATTATAGTAAGTAATTTCTAGACGAAGTTTCAGATCTCCAAGACAAAACACAAAACCACTAGACAGATTTTTCAAAAGGGGTGTTCGCTGGTGGGCACTCTCCCCTACGTATTTTTACGCTTCATTAATGCTAGAAATGCTAGATTAATGCCAGAGTGTTTGCGGGCAGCGTTTGCGGGCAGCGTTTATTGCGCATAGTGTAAACATCTCTCTAGATTAATGAACCATTAATGAATCTTCGTCAAGGCGTCTTCATGGACAGTGGACTCGCTCTGAATGTTATGTTATTTTTTTGTTTGTGTGCTGATTTACTTACTTATGCAGTTCGTGGCATTTTTCCTCGTACTGAGCCCTGGTCTGCGCCATTTCAGCTCGCATTAGTGCTATGCTGGTTTCCGTTTCTGTCAGGTTCATCTGTCCACACAGAGATCAGAAATGTCATCTTATGTGGTAGTAATGTGACATAAATAGCTATACCAGAGAACATAATCTGATTGTTACACGCAATTGCAATGTTTGTGAAGGTGGACGAATCAGATCACATCAGGAGGACACATCAGATGTGCAGCATCATTGAGGGTAATAACTACACATAATATGTGAATAGGGAATCTACTATTGCGCTTACATCGCTATAGATCAAAGAGTGGAATATCTAACGTGACTATTGTATTACCAGGTGTATACAACCGGACATTTGTTTGCAATTCCCCATATCAGGGAGTAGGGACGATCTATATTATGTCGGTTGTTAAACAATCTGTTTGTTTACCTTCAGACCCCTGTTTTCACTGGAAGCTTCGTCGAGTCTCTTTTGCGTTTCCTCGCCGCCTGACTTGTTGTTATCCTTCTGCAGCCAGCTGTCCACCTGCCGATCGGATAACAACGTAAAATGTATGACTTACTTTGAAGACCCTGCACAAAAAGTGAAATTAACAATATGCTTGCGGTGATGTAATCAATGCGAACTGCATAATTGTGAAATGCCATATAATGCGCATATAATGCCATATAATGCGCAAGATAGAATAATTTCGTGATAATACGTATCTACATTTTAACGCGTCCTAGGCTGATGATGTATTTTGCAACCCTTCTCATCCACACGTGGCCCTGGCTTTGTACCGAGCCTATCACATGCCTCATCGACTCGAGTGCGTTATTGACAGGGCAACACTTGTGCGCGGGTCACAGCCGGCGGCCCCCCTGGTGGAGGGGGCGAATCAATGACCTTGACTGACAGACCCTCGGGTCACCGCGACTGATACAAGTGCAGTGCGAGACGTACCAGACTGCCTGTGCTACGCCTACGCCTAGACGCTAGTCTGCCCTGCTCTGACCAATTTCACTGAATATATCTGCTAACTTGTCACATATACCGGCCCAGCGCAGCACACCCGCCCGCCGATCCCATCACATCACATCCATATGTCAATATCCCATACCGGTCCGTTTTAGCGGTCGTATTTAGCCGTATTATTGCGAGCACATAACCAAGTTGTCTCATCCTTCAGCCCACACATCTCTACCCGCACCAGGTCCAGGGTGAAACAAATCGGCGAGAATAGAAGCAAGTTTCTGTCTTTTTTTTCACCTCAGCCTGTCCGTCTTACGTCGCACATCGAGCTCGTTAAGCACAATTTCCTCTCCTGGGCTCCAATGTCACACCCACACCCACACACGCACACACACCCACACACACACCCACGCGCGCGCGCGTGTCCTCAATCCTCCTCACTCACCTTCTGGAACATTCTCAGGTGCGTCTGCAGCTCGGCGATCTCCTCCTTCATCTTCCTCTCCACCTCCTTGATCTCCTGCTCCTTCTGCTGCTCGGTCTCCCGTCTGGCCTGCAGGTCCACCCTGGCCACCTGCACCTCCAGCTCGTCCTCCATGGAGCGCAGGCGCGCCTCGTGCGCCTCCTTCTCTCTGCAGAAGCGCGTGGCGTCAAACAGGGCTGCCAGACGGGATTATGATGTCATACGGCAGAGGCAGATGGGTGTATGACGTCATGTGGGGGAGGGGTAATAGGCACGTGGTGCGTTAAGGCGGCGCACGATCTATAATTCATCGGTTGACAAAAAGAGGAATGTCATATGACGGTGCACGCAGATGTTTGCTGTCACGTGGTAGTGGTCAATCTGAAGCATGACGTCATATGCTGTCAAACAGCGATGCGTCTGACGTCATTCGAAAGAGTTCTAAAATGTGGACGTCACACGAAAAGGTCAGACAAAGGTGAGCTTGTTGGATAACGGGAATACAAAGAGCTGGATGGACTGAAATGGATGCATCTCTGAAGTCTGATACGAAACAGATTTCGAGTTGCCATTCCAAACATCACATAACATTTAATCATGGCAAACCGAACGCATTATTTTTAATCCCCTCTAAATCAGTCATGACGTGAGCAGCTTGAGCCCATGGGGGCAAGGTCGCGGCATTCAATGCCGCGGCCCTGTGAATCAGCTGCACACTGAAGGCCACAGCCCAGTTTAGCAGTCCGGGTGCCGTGTGGAGGTCAACGCCTGCATGCAACGCCCTCTTCTCCGTATCGAGCAATGCCAGTTGTAATGCGGAACAACCACGATGCGGGAACGCTAGTTGACAGTTTAGTCCCCTTTTTTAAGGCAAGATGGGCAACGCCTTTTAAAACATGTTTACCAATTATCTGTTTCTGTTTCCACACCATGGGCTATCCACAATATTTTGATCAAAGGCACGCGATGTTTTACCGCATCACTGGTCCACCATTATATCACCACCATCACTATACCGTCTTGATGCATGTTTCCGGATTTATGCATGTACTACAAAAAGCAGCCCACCAACGCAGTGTCTTTATCGCTGACTCACCGCATGTAGAGTTTCTCCATGTGCTTGTTCTCGTCCTGAAGCTGACCGACTTCACCGAGCAGCGAGCTCAGCACGCTCTCCACCTGCACCCTGATCTGGGGGTCCGTATCGGAGACGGACAGCTCCTGGTACAGCTGGTGGATCTTCTCCTGGCTGCTGAACAGGGGGCAACAGGCGTTACATCAGCACCAGAGTTCAGCAGGCGTACAATCAGGTCTAGGGCAACAGGAGTAAAACATTCCAAAAAAAAGCCCACCAGAGTTCAGGCAGGCGTAAATCAGGTCTAGGATAAAGGCGTTTACATCAGCACCAAGAGTTCAGCAGGCGTACCAATCGGTCTAGGGCAACAGGCGTTACTTAGCACCAGAGTTCAGCAGGCCGTACAATAGGTCTAGGGCAACAGGCGTTACATCAGCACCAGAGTTTCAGCCCGGCGTACAATCAGTCTAGGATACAGGCGTTACCATCAGCACCAGAGTTCAGCAGGCGTACAATCAGGTCTAGGGCAACAGGCGTTACATCAGCACCAGAGTTAGCAGGCGTACAATCAGGTCTAAGGGCAACAGGCGTTACATCAGCACCAAGAGTTCCGCAGGCGTACCAATCAGGTCTAGGGCAACAGGCGTTACATCAGCACCAGAGTTCAGCAGGCGTACAATCAGGTCTAGGATAACAGGCGTTACATCAGCACCAGAGTTCAGCAGGCGTACAATCAGGTCTAGGGCAACAGGCGTTACATCAGCACCAGAGTTAGCAGGCGTAACATCAGGTCTAGGATAACAGGCGTTACATCAGCACCAAAGAGTTCAGCAGGTGTACAATCAGGTCTAGGGCAACAAGGCGTTACATCAGCACCAGAGTTCAGCAGGCGTACAATCAGGTCTAGGGCAACAGGCGTTACTTCAGCTGATCTAGTCCAGCAAACGTGCCACTATTGGCGGTGGTCATTGGGGGGTTTCTTTCGCTGAAGGCTGTAGTCATTCCACAAATATTTCAAATTATGTAATGTTATTTTGAGAACTTCAAACGTGGATGAATGATATAGTGAGTGGTTGCATCTGAAATGGCTTCAATAAAAACTTTGGTAATGTTATTTTGAGAACTTCAAACGTGGATGAGTGATGGAGTGAGTGGTTGCACCTGAAATGGCTTCAATAGAAACGTTGGGGAACGTACAGGGCTTTTTCGATTTGATAAATATTATGATGCATCGATAAGATTGTTAAGTGATGTTATCCCACGCCGATATCTCTCTTTGCCATTGAATCACGTGCTAAGGCTATTTTTTAACTAACCGTCAGTTAACTCGGAATTTAATCACCCATATGGGAGTTATCAATCTGATAATCCACGCTGTAAAAATTTTCGGGAAAGTCTGTGTTAAAAACATGTATTATGTTTTTAGCGTAGCGGCGTGGGATAAAAATTATTACACCACTCGCGAGTATTAAAGATGCGTTTATTTATTGGACTCGGCTTCGCCTCGTCGATTAACTTGATATTTATATCGCTTCGTGGGTGGTAATACTATAATCTTGTTTATTTTGTATTGTTACCTTGATTTTAAGCTTTGTAGGTCACTGTGATGCTATGTGTAACTGTTCAGCACCCATGGACTTCACCTGCATGTGCCGTTTCAGCTTTCGGCCGATATTACAAAAAATAAAAAAAAAATAAAAATATGTGTGCCCCCTGCTGTTTTTTTAGGAATTTTATATATATATCATACTAAATAATATATATATATATATATATATATATATAAGATATTATATATATATATGTATATATATATATATATATATGTATATTTTGACTGGAAGAAGCATGTTAAAACTCATCACAAAATTGTGCAAACATTATTTGCGAATATTGAGTGATTTAGGAGAAGGCTGCATCAGGTCCACATGACAATCAATGTTTGAATGCTTGCCAAATGTATAAGGATGGTTTGATAGGATACTTAGTATAACTGAAATGTGAGCATTTCTAGATTATTCCTGCCATAGCACTAAGGCCAGGCGGCTTCTTGTGATGCTCGCCATCCTTTAATTTTCATCAGATTGCTTGATGTTTGATAGATTAGGAATTGAAATATAAAGTATTTCAGGAAAAATATCTAATAACTATGTTTGGGGGTCAAAATGTCAAACAATATTCTTATTTCCTCGTTCTCAGGCAAGGATCCAGGAAGGGGGGGGGCGTGGGTGCCCCCTGAGCCGGGTCTCGCCTTATGTCGCGCCCCGCGCCTGGAGAGCGCAACTTTTTGTATTGCGCCCCCTGACCGAAATCCTGGATCTACGCCTGGTTCCTCTCTTTTTCCTGAGGTATTAATCCACTCAAAAGTTCGGATAAATTGCAAAAATAGTCGTATGCACGAATAATTTATTTTTATCCGGTAGTACCTGGCTGTACCCGGTAATATTTCATGCGTTTTGTGTAATTAGGTCCAAGAACACGGCTTTTCCCGGATATTTTTGGTATAAATTGAAACTTTATGAATTATAAAGTTTCAATTGACACCAAAAATATCTGGGAAAAGCCGTGTTCTTAGACTCAATTACCTAAAACGCACGAAATATTACCGGTTACTACTGGGTGGTAAAAAAAAATCCTTCGTGAAAACGCTAATAACAGACGTGTGTAATGTGTACGTACGTCGTATAGTCTGTTAAATATGTATCTTTCCTTATTTGTTTTTAAAACTCATCTAATTTCACTCCTGTGTACACGAAGGACTAATATAAGGGAACATGTGTGTGTATAGGTACCACATGTTTCCTTAAATCAGTCCCAATTTACACAGAAGTGAAATTTGATGAGTTTTAGAAACTAAAAAGGGAAGATACATACTTATACGCCCTGTATCGGTGCCTGCATACACTGGTATCTGACCTAATATTGCCCTCCCGTTTCTTACAACCCGCGCCGGGCCGGGCTCGGCGACCATCCTTCCTCGGGGCCGGGGGGGGGGGGGCGTTTCGACGCCCCCTTTCTTACTCGTTCTCCTTTTGGGACCTAGTACATAACCAAAAACACCATTCGATAGCTCGTTAAAAGCGATTTCGAAACTATTTCAGTGCAACATTTTCTCAGGTCGATATTAGGGTCACCAGAGGTCATCAAAGGTCAAATTTGCCAGATTTAGGACTTAGCTCCAGATGCCCCCAATTATCTCGGAAACTATGATAGCTAGAATCAAACAAGTATAGACGCATTAGATAGCTATTTAAATTTGTAATCGCACTCAGGCTCTCAAATTTCATCCCAGGTCAATAGTTTGGGCTCCAGAGGTCATCGAAAGTCAAAAACGCGATTTTTTGCCAAAAATGTTTTCACGAATAACTGTCTACGTAAGTGAGATATGGAAACGATTATGACACTATCGTATTTGTCTCGTCAAGGCGCTTCGAATCATGTATATGGTTACCAGGTTAGATCGACCTAAAAATTTGACCTCAGGTTCAAGTGTAAGTGGTGACCCAATAAAGGTCATGTTGTATCATTGGGAGACGCGTCTTGACGAGATAAACAAACTGTGCTGTTTTCAATCCTCCTATCTTCGATTCCGTATCTAGATCGTTTTTTCGACAAAAATGTGTGGCCTGATTCCTCGATGACCCCTTTCGGGCTGACCCTGTAGGGATGGCCAGAAGAAACGACTGCACCTCGATCTTCAATAATGGCTATAATAACATGATAAAAGAAGAATTGTGATCATCAATGTGTTATTCCTAAGGAATGGAAAGCATGTGAATATTTCCCCATACTTGTGAATGAAGAGTTCAGGAAAATGACCTGACCTTAAGCGTCACCGATATTGAAAATCCGAGATCTAACACAACTATAGGTAGTGTGCCCTCATTGAAATCCTGAAGTACAAAATCCGATCAACAAAAAACTCTGCTTTGTAGGCCGCAAACTTTTTTGAGGCGGTCACATGTCGGCTTGATGACCTGCACCTGACCTGACATGACATGAAGTCATAAAAATAGAGAAGTCTGGGAGGATGGTCCAAAATAAATTGAACAGGTATCGAAAATTTGCCGGCCGCTACCGCTGCCGTTTCCCGTTATCCCGGAAAACACTGAGGGGGGGGCGTCTAAACGCCCCCCCCCCCCCGGCGCGGGTTAAGGAATTTCGCGTGCTCATTTTTTGTATCTAGCTGTTTGCTGTTTGATGATAAAGTGTGGCATTCCTGGCTTATCTTTTATATAATCACCGGCATTTGGGCTGATGTAAAATGTATTCATTTAGCCGGAAATTGGTAATTTCTTCAATTATCCGGAATCAGATGATTAATAAAGTTTAACTTTGAGGTTAATTTATATGTTATTTCATTTTCTATGAGCCCAGCAAGACAGCGAGAGACAGCAAGACATACATGTAATTGGCGTATGGTCAACGCTCAATCTAACGTGCAAATTCAGCTCACAAAACAAAGAGCAGATCCCGGAGAGATATGATGCTGGGATTTATATGCCTGGTCAGCTGACAGTCTGGGATGACGCCGTGCTTCACTGTGACAAAGCCACGCCACTGAACGTCTACGCTCAGTACTAAGTGTGATGCATGTGACGTGCTAGACTGCACTCACTTATGCCTTTTTTATTTCTCAATGTAACACTCGCCATAGCAGTTGCTGTGCAGCATGTGCTTTTTAATTTTGCGACTTTTTGCAATCACAGCCTAGCTTCATAAAATTCCTTTACGGCGAAGTGCACCATGCTGTGGCAATTCATTGCTTGTAAAAAATGATCCAGTAATGAACATTTACGTTTCAGGAAATAGTTCAGTGACACACAATCCTGTGATGGTATCATTAAATACTTGACTCATTTTTACCCAGCTCCCAGTGGTGGTCTCTGGTGATTCCTTGTTGGAGAAGACAAAAGTACAGCACGCAGTGTACACAGGGGTGTCGTTTTACGAAAATGATTAGTAGCGATAGGGCCCACCCACTCAGCCGAAACCTAACCTGCCATCAATTTCAGTTTCTCCTCGGATGTCAGGCATCTAATTTTGAGCTTCAGTATCCAACCATGTTTTATATACAAAATAAGCAAGGTACTCTACGGTTACTGCAACAATATCACCAGCTTCAATTATCGTCCCGGATGTCCATTTCGCGGGTAAATGTCAGAGGGAGGAAATATCACCCTTTTGTACATCCTTGTGACGCAGAGCCTCCTATCACAGGGTGACAGACTCAAATAACATTTATCGACAAACCCGACACACCTAGCCCAGACCATCACAGTAGTACGCTGATTTATAAGTCAGTTCAGCATGGAATGTTTCGTTTTTAACAGAGTAAGAACGACCCAATAGTATCTAAACAATTACGTTAGAGTATATAAAGTGAAGGCACGCAAATACAGCATAGTAGGTACAAATTCCTGGCCGAGCCTTTGACAAGCTCGGTTCGTGCGTAGTCACGTATAACATGAACCTGAACAAGCGGAACTTTATGAAATCGCTCGGGGGGCTCTAATGTTAATTTTATAGATTTGAACTCAGTTCTTACCATGCAACGCCATAGGCCTAATGTTAAAATTTGAAATCATTGGGGGGTGTTCGGGCACTCCCCAGGAGATATAAAGTTCCACTCCTGTGAACCTGTTAAGATGGGCACGACATCTAACCTGTGCTCACTGAAAATTGAAGCTCTGTATGTAACCTACTTCGAAGTTGCGAATCTGATCATATGAGAAGACGAATTATAAATGAGCTAACAATGCAACTGCAACTCCCATCCCATGTCATGCTGTCTGATGCTATGCAGACAATGACCATGACTCGCGATAAACGATTAAAGTCGTCGGCTGTGTTTCAGCAGACAGCAGTGTTACAGAACTTTGATTTGTTGTTTGAAACACAAAGTATGAAGCACAAAGCATTACTCTGTGTTTTGTGTTTCAAACTTATTCATACTGCTTATCGGTGAAACCAATCAAGAGGTTCAAAACTTTCAAACTATTGATTTGTTTTGATTTGCGTGGACGTACTAGGATTTATGATACTGCTAAGGTGGTTGAAAAGCGGCGTCACTAGGGTATTTCGAAATAAATATGCGTTTATCGATGACGAAACATGTTCATCTTAAAGTCATTTCCACATGCCATGCATTTTTTGGGCAAAATCAGACGCCGTTTTCCCAACCGTAAAGCGTTTTGAGGACACCAATGCTGATTCCCTTATTAAAGTGTTTTCGATTGTTTTTGTCTGTTTGTGCGTTGCTATCATAGTTCCCGAGAGGCGAGATGTTCTAGGGTTTCTTGAGCAATGTCCTTTTCTTATATAATTTGATATTTGATGATCTCTGGTGACCCCAATATTGAACTGAGTAACTGGAGTAACTGATAATGCCTGAAATAACTTTGACGGTCCTTTTCAACAGCTTTCGAACTTGCTTTTGCTTCTTTCGTTCTATTTTAGCTTTCGAGTAAGTGGGGATCATTATGATCACCCTACCCAACTAACTGTAGCTATTAGTTTTGGGGTGGTCTTTCAAGGGGTGGGGTTGGAGTGTAAGCAATTATTAAATAAAGGTAGGTAATTTACGATGCAAATCAAGTGTTTAAACCAGTACACGCCTTTAATATAAATAATGAATTATATATAATTATATACTTAAAGGGAGTGTGCCTACTCTTTTGAAATGTCAAATATATTTTTTTACGGTAAGAAGCTATGCTTTATTATTGGTTACGATAATCACGTCTGGAGCCCCTTTAGTTGAATTGTTACTTATATTCTGTTTTGCATTTTGTTATGTTTCAAAAACTCAATAAGATCGTCACTATAAACAGACAGTAGCGTAAGATTACCTATAATGGCGCACTGGCCAGAGCTACACAATAATGGCTAGCGCTTGTAATTTAAGAGCAATGCTCTCTAGTGCGAAAGCTTTCTGGCGACTATTGATAATATTAATCTTACTGCCAGTACTGTTGATTGACGACTTTGGAATATCTCAGCAACTAAAAAGTGATTCGGGGGGAAATGAAGTACATGGCTAAATTCAGAAAAATAGTGTTCTACTAGACTAGTGTCAACAACTCCAACATGAACCCAATGTTGAGTAGGCACACTCCTTAAGGTAAAAGGGTGAGGTTTTTTCACCTTAATTCCTGAATCTACTGACCAGTATGTCCTTAACGTGGTTCTGCCTATTTCAATTTCATTGCGAATGAAAATGAGGTCTTTGGGAGGACCTATGAATTATCGATACATTTTTGGGACTGATTTGGTGGATGCTTTGATTTGAGAAAAGTGTTGTTGCAAGGTTGTATTGTTGTAAATTACTGTGAGTGTATCACTGAAGCCATATTGTGTGGGTATTTCATGTCAGATTATGTTTAGACAAAACTTCAGCCATTTTGCAGTTAGTGCCTCCTGTTATGTTGGAAAATAGGGTTGGCGTATATTTTCTCCCTATAATATAATTATAGGGATTATCCACCATATAATTATTCATTTGGTCTTAGTTGAATCATTAGGGAAGTAGTTGAGCAAGTTATAACATATGTTCTGATATTCAACATCTCATATAAAGTTATTTCAAACATCCCAAAGTTATGATAATTTGGAATTTGATTTGCCACGCATGGCCCATGTTATTATGTATTACACCACGAGCGAGTATAAATATGCAGTTAATCGACGAGGCGAAGCCGAGTCGATTAACGCATCTTATACTCCGAGTGGATGTAATAATTTTAATCCCACGCCGCTACGCGAAAAAATAATTACATGTTTAACACAGACATTAATTCCCGAAGATTTACCACAGGCCGTGGATTATCAGATTGTATCAATCACCACATGGTGATTAAATTCCGAGTTACTGACGGTTGGTTAAAAAAATAGCCTTAACACGTGATTCAATGGCAAAGAGAGATATCGGCGTGGGATAAACATTAGTACATGCTCACTGTTTTTTTCTTTATCTTTTAGGAAAAGGTGTAAAACATTGGTAAGACCCAGAGAGGCATTTATGGGGCCAAATGAACATTGGCAGGGCTTGGGCCCTACTAGGCCAATAGAAAACGACGCCCCTGAGTGTATACAATACTTTATACAATTACAGGTACGAGGGTTTTGGCCAGCTACTAATGACAAGGCGAATACAAAGGTCAGAATTGATGCACTTTGTTATGAAGGTCAGGATACATTAATTTTTAACAAAGAGAGATAGTTTGGTTTGCACTTGTCAGGGCCCAGGGGTAAAAAGAGATGCAGATGCAGATGCATGTATTAGGACCCTCCATAGTATGGATTTTGTGGTATCCACGTCGTTATACAAATGAAAATTACCGCGCGGAAAAAAAATACAACACCACAATGATGATAAAAATTACAGTTGATAAAACACGGTGGCAAAGAGTGAATCAGCCTTTGGCTATCGCCTAGCCTCTGGTGTTAGGGCGTTCCAGGCGCTCGCGGCTCGGTACGCAAGTAATAAACGAAAACTTGCAAGCATTATATTTAGTAATTGTAACATAATGCGCAAAATTCGTGTTCAGGAATTGCCAATAAGGTCGAAAATATAATGATTACCCGAAACGGAATACAAGTACATATTTTTGTAGCACGAAAGAAAACGCAAGTTTTTGTTTAAGATTAATTATTAAGCATTTATAATCTTATATCTGACATTACGTTCCTTGTTGCATTAGTTAAAACACCATCATGCAGTCCTTCACTCATCGACCTCGCTCACGACCTTAACTTCCTACCGTCGCTCCATTCCCTTCCATAATGGTACCACACAACCACGTAAACCAACGAGCTGCACCACTGGCAGAACCCACCTGTTGCCGATGAATAATGGTACCACACAACCACGTAAACCAACGAGCTGCACCACTGGCAGAACCCACCTGTTGCCGATGAAGTGCAGCACGTTCTCCTCTCCGAACGTCTTTGAGAACTGCTTGAAGGCGTGGTGCATGCTATCCCTCCGGCGGAGGCCCCGCTTCTTCGGCTTCTTCCCGTGATCGCGTCTCTCGGCCTTCCTATCGGCGCTGCGCTCTGCGGCCGGCAGCGGCTCCTCCATGTCCACTGACGAAGAGCGGCAGCTGACCTGCGCGAAGTCGCTGTTGACACTGTCCCTGAAGCCTCGGCAGAAGTCGGCGAAGCTGATGCGGTCATCGCCGTCGCGGTCGAGGTCGGCGAAGATGAGGTCCGAGTCGTCGCCGGTGATGTCGAAGCCGCGGCAGAGGTCGCGCAGCTGCTGCCGGGCGATGTAGCCGGTGCCGTCCGTGTCGCAGGCGAGGAACAGCTGCTCCAGCCGGTTCTGCGACGTGTCCGTCTCCGTCGCCATCGCGGCAGTCCGTCGCCTCGACGCGCAGTCACACGCGGACGGACGCTCAGTCTCTCGGTCACTCTGCGGTCAGTTACTCGGTCAGAGTCCCTCAGTTAATCTGCTATCAGTCACTCGCGAGCGGTCATACTAAGCGATACAATGCTCCGTTGCACTGCGCTCACAGAGCCGCTACGTTGTCTGTCCCCCATTCAGAGACTCTGCGGTGCCAGGCCTTTTATTCGGCCACTTGACGTGCAGGCGCACTGGTACCTCTCGCTACTTAGCACCTCTCGCTCGCTGCGTTTACTTTGCGTTCGCCGACAGCCAGCGCCAGACACGCACCTCGTCCAGAAAGGCAGTGTACACGAAAGTCGAAGCTGCTGCCTGAGGCAATGCAGTTTGGCCTCAACACTGCACACGCTTGCCATTGGTGGAGCTGAGCGAGGGAGCTCTCATGCTCGGTGCGTTGCGGTGTGCAGAAGGGTCAACTACGAAACGAAGACAGGGGCACGCGGTCACCAGAAGTCTGGAATCACACGGCGGAGAATCGCGTCAGGCACCGAGTGTTGACTCACCAGGTCAGGCGGCTGCGATATTCGGCTGAAGACCAGCTGACTTAGCCACAGCAGACGACAGCAGGACGATCAACACTCTCAAGGACGCAGGGTTCTAGGTGAGAGGAACACGCGCTGGCAGTTACGACTCTTTTCCAAATGAGCATCTTTCAAAGATGCTTTAAGAATAAACGTGAGTATTGTTAAGAGCGAGTATAGCTCCGAGTATAAATAATGTATTTTATCAAAATGCTTTTGATATCTCATCGCTTCTGTGCACAAGAGCAATAACATGCTTTACGATCAAATAAATGTTTACAAAGAAGCATTACGAAACGAAAGGAAAACAACTTTTCTCTCCCCTCTAGAGAAGTTCCAAGACAAAATCCACAGACCAACATCCCACCTCCCCACAACAACCAGCCCCTCCTCTCACAGCGACTTACCCCTCCTCTCCTCACAGCGACTCACCCCTACTCGCTCCGATGACTCTGGCCGACTCCCGGCGGTCGGTGGTTCGCCGCGACTGCCACTCTGCACTGTATGTATGTCTGTGTGTGTATGTGTGGGTGTGCGTCAGGCTGTGCAGCCCGCGTCAGCCGAGAGAGCGGCGCCCGTACGAGCAGTGACGCGGGCCGCCGCGCGCCTTTGACGCTCGCGCCATCGACCGGTGCACGACGGAGCGACAGGCGCGCCGTGATGGGGGGCCCACTGCGGGAGGAACACCTGTGTGTAATGCGCGCTGAGTCAGCCAACAGCACAGGCCGCCGACAGTGGCACGGTGGGAGGGCAGACTGTGGCACGGTGGGAGGGCAGACTGTGGCACGGTGGGAGGGTGAACTGTGGTACGGTGGGAGGGCAGACTGTGGCACGGTGGGAGGGTGAACTGTGGTACGGTGGGAGGGTGAACTGTGGCACGGTGGGAGGGTGAACTGTGGCACGGTGGGAGGGCAGACTGTGGCACGGTGGGAGGGTGAGCTGTGGTACGGTGGGAGGGTGAACTGTGGCACGGTGGGAGGGTGAACTGTGGTACGGTGGGAGGGCAGACTGTGGCACGATGGAAGGGTGAATTGTGGCACGGTGGGAGGGTGGACTATTGCACGGTGGGAGGGCAGACTGTGGCACGGTGGGAGGGTGAACTGTGGCACGGTGGGAGGGCAGACTGTGGCACGGTGGAGGGTGGACTATTGGCACGTGGGAGGGCAGACTGGCACGGTGGGAGGGTAAACTGTGGCACGGTTGGAGGGTGGACTATTGCACGATGAAGGGTAGACTGTGGCACGATGGGAGGGTGAACTGTGCACGTTGGGAGGACAAACTGGCACGGTGGAACAAAGTGTGGCACTGTGAGAGATAATGGTGTCAATCTGTGACCAAAATGACCGGAAAATGTCCAAAAGTTGATAAGCCTGACCGATCGGTCACAATTTTTTTCGGTTACCAAAATTTCGGATAGCACAACTGTTTGCCTATCAACCAAAATATTGCGTTGCCGACCGCGTCCTCCGGACTCCTCAGGACAGGACGAGGACACAGACACAAGACGTTTTCGGACACTTTCCGTCATTCTGGTCACAGATCGACACTATTAGTGGGAGAGCAGACCGTGGCACAGTGGAAGGACAGAATGTGGCACGGTGGAAGGACAGTGTGATTGTGCCAAAGCCACGGCATTTGTTCGGTAAATTTTAAACTTGCAGCCTGCAGGATCACATTAGGTTATAAGTACCTACAATTGGTGAATCTATAGTTTTTTGCATCGGTGACCTAATGTCAGGTCAATTTCCTGACCTCCCCATTATAAGTTAACGGGAAAATTTACAAATGCTTCCTATTCAGAAAATATGTTTTAGAGCATGCTAATTATTTCAGAATCATGGTGTTTTAGGTCATTTTCGTTGACCCTGGTGCAATCGTTGCTCAGATCTCTCCGCAAGGTCATTTTCATCTGAGGCCATCAGCAATATTTTGCTAATAACTATTGATAGAATAAAGAAAGAGACAAGCGGATGACACCACTATAGTTGTGTCTCGTCGGGCTGCGTCACCCAATTATGCAACTGAACCTACCTGGGCACCAAATGATTGACCTGAAGCAAAATTTTGAAGTTTACCTAACAAGGTCAACATCCATAATTGTCAAAGCGCCTAAAAGAGACAATTACGATGGTGTTAAAATGATTGCTTTATCGTTTTTAGACAAAAAGTTATTTGCAAAAAAAAACAATTTGACCAAAAATTGCATTTTTAACCTTAAATGACCTCTGGACAGGGGCGATAATGAACCACGAGCTCGAAGTTACTGCGTACACTGGCTGACCATAAACGCTTAGTCATTTCCTAATAAAAAAGAAGACAACAATCACTCAGTTACTAGTTCTGAAGTTTTTTACGTTTTCTATTTAACTTTTGCATACTTTAACTCTTATTTTATACCGCTGCATCGTTGGGAACTGATGGTTTTCTTGTCTCCCTAATGCTATACATCCATAGGCCCGGGAACAGCGGGGGCAGCGGGGGCGCTTGCCCCCTCACTTTGGGACCGCGTTGGCGGCTCCCCCAACTTTGTCGTTGCTGATCTAAACGTTCCGTAAAAAAATCAATATAAGACATCGAAAGTGTGATTTTTTGCAAAACTCTGCAAACATCACACTTCTACTCATGTTTACTTCATTTTTTCCTTTGTCAGCGAGGTTCTGTATAAGAAACCTGATGCGAAAAGCCAGGGGCGTCGCCAACGGGGGAAGGGGGCGGTGTCGAACTCCCCAGGATCGTCTTAAGCCATCCCACGCGCCCTCCCAGATTAGCATGATTTAAATGAAATAGGTTTCCTCAAAAGTTGTCCTGAAATTTAATTATTTTATTAGTCATGAAATTTAATCATCAATTTAATTATTTTGAGCTTGGAAAAACAAATAAGACATTTATTTGGACGATGGGTGAATATCCGTCGAGAAATGGTCATGTCATGTCATCAGGTCATCAAAGAAACGAGACAGAGACCTCAGAAATGCGCGTGATGTCACTCCACCCCAGGCCCACCTAACATCATACAAAACTCATATACTAACACCATCGATGGCATGGAATCATTCTACCTGAAGCTATTGCGTAACCTACCAATCCACCAAATCTTTACCGAGCATCGCCCAGAGACAACCAAACCAAACCACCCAATTCTTTGCTTACGATGTAAAAAAAAAAAAATAGACGGTAACATTCTTCTACTAGACTATCGATCAGACTTTCTTCTTCTTAATGGGCACCTGTTTCATTAAACAGCAATTAAAGTCAATTCTCCAGGGTGCAAGTGTGGGCTCGCTTTTGAAAAACACGTCATCACTTCATCTTTGGTCTTGTAACCAGATCGACGTAATTATTTAACAGATGAACTCCAAAGAATCATTCCTGTTCAACTCTTCACCGCCGCGGAAAAAAATCAACATAACGCTCTACGGCAGGGTCTCGATGAGTCGAAGGGAGATGCGTCGCAAAATATTTCAAACTTCCTTATTAAAATCAAAACAATGTCGATGAGAGGACGGTCCGTGCCGTCGCGGCGTAGCGGGCAGCCTTACATTTTGATTTGGGGCGAAACGCTGGAGGGTCGTGTGCGGGCGTGTGTCCGCATCGGCTTAGGTAGAAAAATGTAAAAAACAAATATTTTGTATTATTATGTTTAGCGTTTTTAGGAACGGTCAGGAGAGGTGCCGGATATAGTGGCTCTAAGCACTTTGCACCAATCCGCAGCAAACTGCAGTGTGTGTTTATATGTTCGTATTTTGGAAAATAAAGTGATGATGATGATGATGATGTTTTCTTTTCTTCTTCATGGCATAAACAAATTCATGACAATGTATGACGTCATGCATATGATAGCTTGGATACGAAAGCTGTTGCACACATCTTTAGGCATATATATCTACGCAGGCTGTTTGTAACGTTCACAACAGTTATGATCGATGTGATCGGAATTACTTATGGCAATGGTTACAGTTAGTTTGCGGCAGAGTTTGCGTATGACGCAATCCTGACGTCAACAGATATGTCATACTATCGCCGACGGGGAAATTAAACTTTGTCTTCTACATGAGGCCTTTTCGTCATGTTTCCAAAGTAGGTACTTAGCGCAGCGAGGTAATTCTTTCACCACAACCCGTTTTTTGATCTGCTCTACAAATCTGTTATCTCAGTTCAAAACCCCATGTTAAAGGTGAGCTATTCCCTTTAACATCAGCCCCATATGTGAATAAGGGGCAAACACCCGGCTGGCTCCCCATTCAAAATCTTGTGGCTACGCCCCTACAAAAAACTGTAATTTGGTAGCGATCATGGCAGAAGCGTTTCCAAATAAGTTAGTTGAGTAAGTTGTGAGATTTAGAGCTGGATATTATGGATATTAACATTTTTAACGTGCTGGGTTCCTAGCTTGAAAATATCTTCTTTAACGTTAAAATGCCTTCAAATTGAGTTTGTGTCATATAGGCACATCGTTGGTGGGCCAAAAATAAGGGTGGTGGGAAAATTGTTGCCTTACGAACTTTGTCTGCTTGACAGTTCGCTGTTCATGGACGAATTCAGAACGACAAATAGGTGGTTTAGGGGCCAAATCCTAAAATGTATCGGATTACTATAAGCGCTTGACAGATTTCGCTGCCTTAGGCTTTAATAGACAATTAATTTGTGTGTGTTCTAGTTAAAGTTCCTTGGATTTCCTTTTCAATTGCAAAATGTGTCTATTTTCTTCCGATTTCAGGGGCGATGGCTCCTTCCATATGCTAGGATATCGGGTGTGCGGTGCGGCATATCTGCCTGAGAAGAGACGAAATATGCTTCCACTAAACGGCACCAGCCTTGAAAGCTCAATAATTGGACCTGTCAGAAATTATTATGAATGCCAACCTTATTGTTTTATAATCATTGTGACGTGTAATTATATGTAGTGTTAAATATATTTATTTTAATTTTAAAGTGCTTTAACACAATAATTAATTATGAAAATCCACGTAGGGCTCCATTTGAAGGAAAAGTCGAAATCCGCCGAAGAAAAATAGGGTGGCTAGACAAAAACTGATTTTGCCCCCCCAGCTTTGAAATCGTTCCCGGGCCCCTGTATACATCACAGTATCATGTTGTTGTAGTTGCGCCCATACCCAGACTCCCCGACTCCAGCGGCAGCAGGGGCGCCTACAAGGGCTCCACGTCAAACAGATGGTACTGACAAATTGTCGTCGTGGGCGACATCACACGGTACTTGCTTGTATGTACGGGCGCTTACATAGTGACCGGGGTTATTCAGTGGTAAACACTGCAGACTTCAGTGCGGATACCGCACCGACCGGCCGTGGGTTCGACTCCCACCGAGTCACCCGAGTTAGTGTCCCAGTGAGGACCCTGGTAACGGAAAAAGGGATGTTTCCAAGCAAAAATTGGAAAGTTCGGTGGTTCAGAGGAGCACCGAGCAATTTAAGACTCACCAGTAGTAGTAGTAGTAGTACTTTATTAAAGGCCATCCACATCAACTGTGGC
>VOPJ01007132.1:0-11678 GCA_014673585.1 Semibalanus balanoides | reverse complement strand
CATGCAACGACCATAGGCGTAATGTTAAAATTATAAAATGTTGGGAAAACGTCCCTCCGTCCCCCTCTGGCGGAGCCCATGCGTCTCCTATGTGTGATTGAGCGTGCGTGAGGTAGTGGTGAATTGAATGGACGTGCATGTGTGTGTGTGGCTATATCGTACATTGTTAATGGGGTGGTAGTGTTATAGAGCCTTGGGTGGTAGTGTCGTTGTGGTGGTACAGGGGTTGTTGACTAAAGGTGGTTACGGTGGAGTATTTTCCAGTGTAGTGTTTTACCTTATGACTTTACCTTTTAGTGGGATGTGACTTTGGTGATCATTTTGAATAAATAATACATAATTAAAAGCCCCATGCCATTTCTTTGGTATGCAATCTTTTATGGAATAGTTCCATACAGGAGACCATTTATGTTTTAAGAGACCATTTGGGCTTTCAGGAGACCTTTAGGTTCTTCAGGAGACGCATTTAGGTTTTTCAGGAGACATTTTACGTGTTTAGGAGACCATTTATTCGTCTCAACAGCCTGACTGGCCAAAATACCCTGCAGGGATCGATCTGGTTTCGGGACTACTTTTTCTGCTCCTAGATAGTCACGGTAGACAGTTTTTACTGTGATCGGAGACATTTATTGTCTCTAGCTCATGCTTTTTTGGTCTCGACGCAAAACTAAATGGTTTTCAAACCGCGGAAAGTGCGCAAAGTGATCGCCTGAGACTATGGAGGTATCTTGAAGGATACATTATGTGTAGGTTCTCAACACAGGTTTTGGAGTGTACTCTGACCCAGACAGGGGCGTATTAGGGGGGTCACTGGCACAATAGCCCCCCTCCCTTGGGCGGCGCGAAGCGGCCCTCATGCACCGAAGGTGCCCGAAGGCGCCTTCGGGTATGAAATGGCGACTACATTCAGTAAAGGCGCCGAACGGCGCCATCGCTGAATGTGGAGGCGCGCTCCGGCTGAATATGAAGCGCGTTTCACTGAATGTGAGGCGCGCTCCGGTACACCTGAAGATGCCCTCCCACATTCCTTCAAAGCGCCCTCCCAAATGCTTCCTATATACAAGTTTACGTAAATTATTATTCAAAATGATGTATTACAACAATGTATGTGATATATATTTTTGAATTGGTTGAAGTTTTGAATGATAAAATATGATGCATCTTTGCCGCACTGACCCCATGATTGTCCTAAAAACTGAACCAAACAGACGTGAAAAAAGAACACATACTATCGCGTTTTGCATCTAAAAGTGTTCAGTGTCAGATGGTGAACCATGCTCTGGCTGGAGCAGCGTGTTGTACATACAGCGTCTAATGCAATAATGAGACACCGTTTACCGGTTACAGTTATCGTGCACGGGAGATTCATATTGGTGTTCTGGGGCTGCGAGAACAGAGAATATAGAGTTGATCTGAAGCTGAGAGGAGAGAGCCCGTGGTTCATCCCAGCTCACCTCCATCATCCCAGTTGACATCGATAAGTTTGATATGTGGCCGGCCAAGTTAACGTCGACCAGAGATCGCCAGCCGGCCAAGTTAACGTCGACCAGAGATCGCCAGCCGGCCAAGTTAACGTCGACCAGAGATCGCAGCCGGCCAAGTTAACGTCGACCAGAGGATCACAGCCGGCAGTTAACGTCGACCAGAGATCGCCCCGCCGGCCAAGTTAACGTCGACCAGAGATCGCCAGCCCGGGCCAAGTTAACGTTCGCACCAGAGATCACCAGCCGGCCCAAGTTAACGTCCGACCAGAGTCACCAGCCGGCCAAGTTTAAACGTCGACCAGAGATCTCCAGCCGGCCAGTTAACGTCGACCAGAGATTCGCCAGCCGGCCAAGTTAACGGTCGAACCAGAAGATCGCCAGCGCCAAGTTAACCGTCGACCAGAGATGATCGCCAGGCCGGCCAAGTTTAACTCGACCAGAGATCACCAGCCGGCCAAGCCAAGTTTTAAACGTCGACCATTATGACTCACCAAGCTCCAAGTTAATTCTCTATATAACCTCCCCTAACCGGCCAAGTCTATCGCGGACCAGAGATCCCAGCCGGCCAAGTAACACCAGAGATACCAGCCGGCCCAATAACGCGCGACCAGAGATTCACCAAGCCGGCTATATTAACTGTCGACTAATATCGCCAGCGGCCAAGTTAACGTCTACCGGTATCCCCCCATGAACGTCAATCCTAAAATCCTCTCCAGTCCCATAATTTAACCGTCGACTAATCACCGGCCAAGTTAACTGTCTATCTCTATATCTACTTATCCCAAGTTAACGTCGACTTAACTCAGCGTCGCGTCGACCAGAGATCACCAGCCAGCCAAGTTAACGTCGACCAGAGATCACCAGCCGGCCAAGTTAACGTCGACCAGAGATCGCCAGCCAGCCAAGTTAACGTCGACCAGAGATCGCCAGCCGGCCAAGTTAACGTCGACCAGAGATCACCAGCCGGCCAAGTTAACGTCAGCCAGAGAGTCGCCAGCCGGGCCAAGTTAACGCTCGACCAGAGATCACCAGCAGCTCAAAGATCTTGTTTTGCAGGAGTCCAATCATTCCTCTCCTAGCCGTAGCCCAAAGTTGACGCGGACGAAAGCGACAGAGCATGAGACCGGTGACAGGGCATTGACCAGGATACGATAGGAGGTCGCGGGTGTCTTATGTCGCGCGTGGGACAGGTAGACGAGAATACCACACTGCAGTTTTTTTCAGACAGGTGGCAGTTCCAGGTGAGGTGCCTATCGAATGGCAGTATGGCACGCCAAGGTCCTCACGGTGTGTCTCTTACAAATGGTTTTGTCGCGAAACTGAATTAAAATCGGGTCAGGACACAATCATTTTGACAAGAGTCCAATAAAATCACTTCTGTTTTGTCGGTATTGACCTCAAAGCTGCGTAAGTGAAACCACACTGAAAGGCAGTCGAAAACCTATGTACGTCTTCAATAAACTGATTGGTTCTTAAAAAGTGCTCGTCAACCTATCGATGAGGAACTTATGAACTTCTGCAAGAACGCTATTGCTTTTCGTTTTCCCTATTCAAATATGACAGCACTTTTTAAGAACCCATCGGTGTCGACTGACTTTCAGTGCAGGCAATACAAGGGTCCAAACCCTGGTCCATTGTAGCAATGCGTTGAGGAGTGAGGTAGGAGCCTTTCTTGTCAAATCAAAGACGTGGGTTTCGTCAGCGCATTGAGCCATGATGCTCCTTAGCAATGAAGAAGTAGAGTCACTAAAAAACATGGAAGCGGAGATGTTTAAAATGAACCTTGTAGCACGCTACTAGGATTATTAACAGATTTTGACATTCCTGGTGTTTCAAACCAGCGTCCAGGCAACCAATTTCATTGCCGTCGACTTCAATGTCTATTTAGTGATCGATATCAAACTAATTGCAAATTTAGGGCCATTCAGGATAAGCAGTACAAATGTATGTACGTGTTTGATAAATGTTTTTTGATGGAGCATCAGCAAAGCGGAGGGATAGCATGTCAAACCTCATCAATGCAGACTGCAGATTCACTCTTCTGATTCCCATTCCGATAAAGATACCCAATTAACGTCATCCTGGCGTTAGCAAACACACACACAATCCAGATATACAGCACCGTACGCAACAGTACGCTGCCCCGCGGTACAACACGGAATAAATCCAGATATACAGCACCGTACGCAACAGCACGCTGCCCCGCGGTACAACAGGGAATAATCCAGATTATTACAGCCACCGTATCCGAACAGCACACTGCCCGCGATAACATACAGGAATACTAAGCAGCTGTGGCCCGCCGGAGACGCGTTCTTAGAGCATTTCTGGCGCTACATATGCAGAGTTCACCAGGATGAAGCCTGAAGGGCCCGCTCCGAGGCAAACGCAATCATCAGATGAGCAAAATACGCAAGATGACGGAAGTAGTATTCTTGATTACGAATTATGATCCAAGCATAATCTGCGTTGGCCAGGATGTGCATAATACCCATACCCACTCAGAACCAAGATACATTTAATTGTAAATATACAAACGCCTAGTTTTCCATTATGTCTGGGGAACATCACTGCATTCTTTCCCTGCCCTGTATGGCAGTGTTCACGAAGTATGTTGGAGCGCTAATCCAAAGTGAATCTTCTTTGCGCCTCTAACTATGCCTGTATGTAGCGTTCAAATGGGAAGACCTGGCACAGATTGGCGGGGCAGGCACACGATGGCTTATAGGGCAATGGTCGCACCAGCTGAACATGGAACTCCTCTCAAGTTCGCCGCCACAGGTGCAGCTGTCCAAGCGTCCACCTCCTGGCCTTTTGTGCTGCCCTAGTAATCTAGTATGCAATTAGCCATCCCTTGAACTTCCAGGGCTATCCCCCGATGCAGCTGACCAGCTCTTAATCATTTCATGCTGAGCCCTATATGAAATGGAAATCCCATATGGAAATGGAAATGGAACGGGAATGGGTGGAAATGGGGCATTTTTGTAAATTAATATATGTAAATGGATATGGGACAGACTATAACCACTTTTGCACTAACACCAATTAAATATGCTTAAATGAGGGAGAACGGGAGCCCCATCAAGTATGAATGTGGATTGGAATGGATTTGGGTCCGGATGAATGGGCTGGAACGGGATGGGTGCTGAAAATGCGTCCCATGAAGGGCTCTACGTGTGCATTTGGTCAGCCTCTGATCTAAATATAGGTGTCAATGGCCTCCTGACCATTCCTGTGCCACTCTCCAGTGTCACTGACCTTCCATTGACCTCGCTGTGCTGTCCAAGGTGTTTCTGACCTCACTCTGACCTTGCTGTGCCGTTCCCAGGTGCAACTGGCCAGCCTGTGCATCTGTGTAACGATCAGCGCCACAGTGGCGCTGCTCTGCCTCTTCACGCCCAAGCTGTACATCGTCATCTTCCAGCCGTACAAGAACGTCCGTCAGACGGGGGCTTCCAATCAGGCAAGTGGCCGCGGCGCGACGGGGGCAGAGAGCTCTCGAGGTCGACTCAGCGGGGACGGGAGCCTGAGGTCGGCATGGTGTAGGAGGGGCGCTCAAAGCGTCCATCGAAAAGCACCAGGTGCGTTGCCGGTCAACTGCGGCGATTATGGCGCCGTAATCGATGTGTCCGAGGCAGGCGGCGCGCTAAGTGTCCCAGTCAACCCCTCACCGAGCTGCGAAGACGCCGCAGTTCGTTGGACCTGCAGGTTTGGATAATGGGCACTTGAACTGTTTGCGATGGAGTGGGTTGCGGTGCATGGTATTGGCGAGGGCGGAGCTGTAAACTTTACGAAGTTGTAAATGTTATCATATAAAGCCTAATTGGAAGACCTGTATTTATGATCTCGCATTGTACGCATATGCATATCGTCAAACTTCGCATTTTGTATTTAGCGGGTTAGCTTTGCATGAATAGCTTCGTATACGGGGTGTAAATGCAAAACAGAACGTGTTACCTCTCATCGGTACCTACTATCCAGTAATTGCATTACAGTTCAGCAAATTATCTTGCTACCAGCGTTGTACCACATATGATCATAAAAGTACCTTTTACGGACCGCACAATGCCATGAAATGGTAACTCCACGACAGGGACGCAGGAAGTATGTTCAAGTTGGGGGGCAGGATTTTAGCCTGCCAACGAGTATCAGCGGAAATCCTGCCTCACTTCAAATTCGTGCCCCATTTTGAACACTAGTCTACTTTTTGGTTGTAGGTATTATACCCTATTTACGCCACTAACTCGTCCACATACAGTATTTTGATACCTTATGTTGACTGACAATCTACCGGCTATTCATGCATGCTATACGCGGAATTTATTTTGAATATTTTATGAGGCAATTTTGTTTTCTCATATTTTTAGAAATTCTCGGATGCTAAAATCATGATACATGCATAGAACTTCAGATAAACGCAATATGACGAAACTTTACGAGTGTCGTGTGCAAAATTTGAAGTTCTATACCATTAAAACGGACCGACAATTTTATGACCTTCCAAGAGACCAAAATCGCCACTTTCGACGGCCATTACCTACCGTGGATATAAAATTGTCATTTTGCAGTTTTTTGCTTTATAACTCTACCTTTTGAGTTATTGAATCTGATATCGCTTTAACTTTTCACGCTCTAGACGCCAAAAATAAGCCAAAAACATATAATACAAACGCCTAATGACACAGTTAATCACAGGTTGACCTTCTTATGACCTCGGATGACTTTTGACCTAATTTAAGATCTATCCATCTTTGAGTTCTTTAAGCGTGATACTTATACAAGTTCTAAGAATGATACTTATCAAGTGTCGGATACATATAAATCATAGGTACGATTTTTACGCTTATGCGTTTTAACCCGCGCCGGTGCCGGTGCTCGCGCCACCTTTCGCATGTGCCATTTAAAAAACTCGTCAAAAAGTATTGGAAAATTTTCCGGTCATTTTATTTACAGGTTCAATATTGAGGTCCCAAGAGTCATCAAAGGTCAGATTTCACTTTCAGGACTTTGCTCCAGAATTCCCCAAATATCTCGGCGAATATGATAGCTCTAGGTACAAACGAAAGCGATGAAAGCTCTTGAAAAATGCAATCGCCAAACGTGTCTCCAATTTGTTATAGCTCTAGGAAACAAACGGAATCGATTGAAAGCTCTTGAAAAATGGCTATCGCAACGTGTCCCCCATTTTATTTCAATCAAATGTTTAGGCTGCATGAGACCATCAAAGTCAAAAGGTTATTTTGAGACACGTTCCCATATACCGATTTGTTGACTTGGTACAAATTGTTGGCGGTTTCATCTTCTTAGATGGATTTCTATCAGAGTTAATGACAAAAATTGGTTGCGTGACTCGATGACCCTCGGCTGACCCTGTTAGAGGTCACCTAACAAAAATTGCACTGGTTCTTCAGGCATATGGTCGTCATCGATAAACATGATTCAGAAGGAATTGGGCCTGCTATCTTGCGATTATCTCCTCAGAATTCATTAGGCGGCGGAAAGGGGCGGCACGGTGTGGGGCAACCGCTGCCCCCTTATTATAAGTGGCACCCAATCAATATAAAATATCCCCCTAAATTTGCTATTGCTTATGCTTACAGATTGTAGGTTCTTATTATAAAATTATTGAAACACATTTGGTATAATGTCGTTGAAAATGTACCGGCGTATAATCCCGCAGGAAAAAACAAATACAATTGAAGAAAAATCGTGGAAAATCGACTGTCGGTTCAAGTTAGAAGCCAGAATTTAGTAGGGAAAATATATCGTGTTTGTTGAAAATGGTAAAAGTGAAATAATTTTGGTTAAAATAGCTTATCAGATTTTGTGAAACTTGGGGTTTATCCCCAACTCCTTGTGTGAATGTCCTTTTTTCGTCAATGGCCCAATTGTGTGAAATATTTTTAATCGAGAAAACAAATATTGCATAGGTGGGCCAAAAATAAAATCAACATCAATCGTTGCAAATCGTACTGTAATCACGAAGTTGAAGTACTCTAAAATTGCTGACGTCCATTTAAAAGTTTACATATGGGTTTAGATTCATTGATAACTAATGTTGTTTGGACGTCTGTCGGGGTGCTGGTAATATCCTTACTCAATTTTCTGAGTTTTCACCAATTCAGTTTAACTATCCTTTACATGGCTAAACGGCCTCAAATTCGACTGGAAAGCAATCATAACTAGATCCCTACCTATAAATTCCAAACATTTAATAATGAACTTTTACTTATTATATCCTCCAACATTGAGTTTGATTACTCTTCAACGATTTGTTTATCAAGGAAAACTGTAAACAGAAAAAAACAGGATCCTCAGAAAAGTGGGGGCGACGCCCACCCCGCGAAAAAAAGTTGGGGCGCTGCCCCTCTGCCCCCCGGTCCTGCTCCTTGGCTCCACGACCCACGTGCAGCTGGTGCAACGATCAGCCTTGTCGATCGATTCATTGCTGGTCGGTCAATAGCCTAGTCCCCGGGGGTCAAAGCTCGTACAAATGAGTTATGAACCTGTCATCGTTCTATTATCTATATCCTCAGCTGTGGCGACTTCTGGTATACCTACATAGATGTATTATTGGTTTGCATTACAACCGCATGATATATTTTTCAGCGCGATTGCAGAAATTTCAGTATTTTCCTTATGAATCAAATGCATGCGATGTGTAATCATTGCATGTTGAAGGGATCGGTTAAGTTTTGAGCGCCGTAATTTCTGATAAGTAGTCACTTCTGTATTGGAAGTTGGAACGCTGTATTTTGGGCTGACCAGCCAGTATGGGGATATCGATATTAAATGATAAGCTAAGACTTCTGGAATTACTTCTGAACTCGCAAACTTTCGTCAGTCAAACTTGTTCAGTGAATCCTTTGACCAGTCGCCACCAGTCGCCGCCACCAGATAGCGTCAAATATCATTTCACCGGTTGAATTTTGCTTAGAAACTCTTCCATGTCAGAAATTGTGAGTCGCTATCTTCCCTGCCTTTAGCATAACGTCGCACTACCTTAGCTATGCAATCTACATAATAAAGGGCAAATGGAAAACCGTTTGACCGTTATGGAATCGAAAACCCTTGGTTATGGATACAAAAACCATACAATTTCTGAAATCGAATAATGACGATGGTTTTGACAAAAACACAAAATAACAAAATATTTTTACTACGACTATCTGGGTCACCAAAATCGACCTTGACCTGAGGTCAAATTTTGAAATTGACCTAACCAGGCTCGCCATGTATATGTTCATAAAGCGGTCTAGAAGAGATAACACGATGGGTTGAGAAATATTGCTATATCCTTTTTAGATAAAAAGTTATACGGGAAAACAAACTTTAAGCCAAAAACTGCATTGTTTACCTCGATGACCTCTGGAGCCTTTAATTATTGGTTTAAGAGCTCGATTTTGAGGACACCCGGTTAAGTTTGTGGCATTTTTTTAATGAGCTTTTCGACTTGGCTATTTTCCGATTGTTCTAGCTATCCCTAGTTTACAGACTTACCGGGGTGTTCGAAGCAAAGTAAAAACTGTGAAAGTTGACCTTTGATGATCTGTAGCGACCTCAATATTGAACGTAGCTAAAAATAGTCTGTATAACTTCAAATGTACATGTTGAGAGCTTTCGAGCGTTTTTTTGCGTCTTTTACCCTTTTCGTTATCGAGTTAGAAAGGGGGTAATTTTGACCCCCCAGCATGGCGAAGTTGTCTCGGAGCCTCTTGCCTGGGATAGCAGAAAGCCACTAACTATAAAAAAAAGATTAGCACCTAAGAAGTTTTTATTTCAAATGTCAAATCCCAGCACCACAAGGCTGCTCATTTCAAGCTGATTATATGGTGCTAGATCCATTAGCATCCATTGTTTTCTAGCACCTTGCTAAACCTAGCACCGTTTTAGGGTGCTTAAATTTAGCAATGGTACTTAAATCAAGCAGTCCGACTGTGCTTACATATTAGCAGCGTAAGCCTGCTTGTCAAAACGGAGCGCCTGCATGGTGCTAAATTTCTAGCACCATTACCTTAGCATCTTTTTAGCACCAGTTTAGCCTCTATCTTAGCTCATTGTTGGAAAATTTAGCACGTTTCTGGAGGCATTTAGCGCACCTTTTTTAGGGAAATTATCCCAGTATTTTATCAGGAATTCACAATGGACAAAGCACAATATCAACACACAGCAAAACGAATTGGTCATACAAAAAAGTATGAGGGAAATTAGCAACGCACATTATCCTATAAAGAGGGAAATATGAAATTTAAATACGAAAAACGATGAGAATATCACATTTCAAACAACGTTTTTACTCCTGTCACAATAATATTAAGACCGTCAACTGCAATAAAATCAAAATGGACGTCCATGACTGACTCGAATGCCTGTACTGATCCGATGTCCGAGTGAGAATGCGCTCGTTGAGGCATTTCGCATACTTCAGTAAAAAACAACTTATCATTGACAATTCAATGTATTATAAAACGCAAACATCCACAAGATTTGCAACAAACATAAAGGGAAACTGGAAGGAGCTTCCTTCCAAGTTGAGCCATGCAAAATGTACCTTAACGTCATCGACAGCGTCTTGCTTTTCCCTGCGTACCTCGAATCGCTTCTTCTGGCGGGCCAGCGTCTCAATCGTTTTCTTCGTTGTACGGTAAGATGTTGCCACAAACCCGGAGTTTGCTGTCTTTGATTTGCATTGATGTTCGTGGAACCAGTCAGAATCACTTCTGAATTACTTTTCCAACGCTTCTGATATGGCTGCATCACTCCATCGGACCACACATGCACCAGTGCACATTTTCCTAGAACACTTCTCTTACACCAGGAACGCGGCCAGTCCACGACTACGCGATAAACTGATCAAAAATGGCTGCCTCACTCAGTGCGTCCACGCGCATGCGCCGCAATTAAGCCTCCCTTATGTTGCACAGTTTTTCCCGCTAAATCTCAAAATGTATAATATTCAGCACCCATCAAGCTGTTAATAGACCTCAAGCATCCTTGTGATGCTAAAATGTCCCTCCATAATCGCACATGCAACAATCGTGTTGCGCTAAAGCACCATTGTAGCATATTAGGTCTACGTTCTAGCACCTGCATAGCTGCTCGATGATTAACACTAAGCACATGGTTAAAATTTAAGCATTGTAACAGCACATAACGTGTAAGTTCTAGTACCTGATAAGCAGCTTGCCGATAAATTTGCAGCAACCACTAGCTTCTAGCAGCATTTTGCTGCTTGTTGCTAGAAGGAGCACACATTTAGCACACAAAAATCACAAAGGGAGCTAATCTTTTTTTACAGTGTAGGCATGTGTCCATCCGGCCCAAGATGCTCCATCAACAGCGATATCATAAAGGTTAGGTAAGGTTCGATTATGCTCCATAACGAATGGCACATTCAATGTTCCAATTAATCCTGAGCTGTTGTGTTCGGGGGAAGTAATTAATTGCTGAGCTGTTGTAATTCGGGGGGAGTGTAATTAATTGCCCGGGCAACGCCGGGCATCCCAGCTAGTAGATACTAAAAGCATTTAAATTGAATGTTTCACCTTTGTATTTATTTTTATTTTGAACTGCGTAGGCCATTATCTTTGGCTGTTATTGAAATGTCTAAGTTGCTGAGACCATTTCACCAAAACCTATCGGTTTGTAATAAATTTAATTTCGAATTCTCAAAAGGGAGTCTAGGCAAGTCCCACGCCGCGCTGATTGGCTAACAGCCACTTCAAGATTGGTGGTCCTGGGATAAAAACGACTTGTATTTCTCGAACCTTGGCTGGATTACCAGCTGCGAGTACGATAAAACAAATACTTGTTTGTATTCAAGTCGCTAGAATCGTCTGAAAAGATTGAGCCATACCCTTTTACAGCGTAAAGGTTTTCTTTATAGCTATCTATAGCTCAATAAGGACGCCATTGTCCCAAATTTGAAACCCATGTTTCTTAAGTTAAGTGACTTTTCGATAAACAAATATCACCATCGTTTACAGCAGCACTTACTTCGTATATGTGACTACGACCGGCGTATATTGGACAACTAGTTACCAGCAAGGTGAAACATTCACTTTAAAGACGGACAAAACCATTGCCATTTAGTATCGTTACAGAGACCTGTTGACCGTTCAGCTGAAATGCGTTAAATGATTGGATGATTGCCGAAAGTTGCGGAATTAAATTATGGGCGTGCGTGTGCGTGCG
>VOPJ01007127.1:0-20571 GCA_014673585.1 Semibalanus balanoides | reverse complement strand
CGCGGAAACTGGTCTGCTTACGAGACCCTTCCACGCCTTCGGCGCGTCGGACACAAGGGGGGGGGGCACCCCCTGCGTGGTGGACACAGAGGGGAGCGGCCGCCCCCTGCCGTCGCGAGCTTTATATTATAGTATGTTAAACATCCGTGACACTTTTTCCCAGCAGATGATACATGCGTACCTACTCAGTTAATTTTGCCACCCCTGGCAAAAATCCGTGGCGCCGCCCCTGGGTGGTTTGGGGGCATCACCTCAAAAAAGTTTCACAAAATTAAACAAAAATTCATCGGATTTCGCTCCCTTATGTATTGCTAGACGTTTTAGAATACGCTTTCCTCAGTAAAAGCTGCGTAGATGTCCTTCTACATCAGGACATGTGTAAATTTGCGCCGATTTCAGGCGGTTTGGTGGTATTTTCCTCCGTCGCCCCCTCCCCCTGAATCCGCCAGTGGTACACGACTTAAGATTATACCGATCTCATATTTCCACATTATTACAATATTACATGGTCGACTTCATCACCAGCGGTGTCATTTTTGAAAATGATTGGGGGGCCCCTATGTTAAATTTATATATTCGAATTCCATTCTTACCATGCAACGCCATAGGCATAATGTTAACATTATTTTAATTTCACCAATAATAATTTAAAATTATTATTGGTACCCAATAATTGGTCACATTATAATTATAATTTCACATTATAATTATAATATGAAATTATATGGGGGGCCTGCCCCCCCAAAAGTATACAAATTGACACCGGTGTCCATCACTCAGATGCATTGTCTTTTCAGACCGTCTTCAGTAATTAGATATAAAACAGCTTTTTATTGTCTTGGCTTATTCATTCGTCGGCTTTATTGCACGCTATCTCACTGACCTTCTGTACTTACTCTTGTGCTATTGCTGCTCCATTGTTTCCGTAGCCTTTATATAAGACAGCTACAAGTGCAGCCACAATGATTTCATACATACGCAACATTATTTTTGTCATAAACAAGATGCATACGCATCACGCAATGCGCAAGATTGCCATCATCCTATTTATCTTCCTATTTATAAGCTGTTGTGGCGCAGCGGCATGATATTCGACTTCTAAGCGGAAGGTCACCGATTCGAAACCGGGAGCACCGCCGCTGCATTTTTCTTATCTTGCAAGATCTTGTGTGATCTTTTACCAATATATCTACCATATATGCCAAGATTCTGCACAAGGTTGGCAATTATACTTTGTACAAAGGTATGCAGATTATTGTACAATATAGCAGATTCATTGTACAAGAGATGCAGATTCTGTACAAGATATTGAATTATCTATAGTATGCAAGATTCTTGTACAGATTTAATCTTACAAATATTGCGAGAAAATCGGCAAATTCTTACTATACCTACCCTAGCAATGCTGTACATTTCTACAGGATAAATCTTACAGGATTTTTCCACATGGTTATCACATTTTTTCGCAAATTAGTCCATCGTGGAAAGCGGCTAGCTAGCTAAAACATTTCAAACATTTTAAAATCTTTGAAAACATTTCGCGCAAGAATAATCCATCGTGAAAACGGATATTTTAATTTATTGCGGGATGAAGTACTGTATTTGTAATTCCAAAAGATTTAATTTATTTCCTTCGTATACGAATGCGTCACTGATTTGATGGACATAAATAATCGACGCCATTTTGGAACACTCGGCATGCTTAGTGCGTCATTAATGCCGCCAGCCAATTTTCTCCACGTATACACTCCCACGTTGTGACAGAATATACTGTTTTTATCTTTATTTTATGTTTGCGTCCTCTAGATATATAGTTCAAGATTGAAGAGTGTGTGCCTACCAAGACAGTTGTTTGGGCGTGTATTTTTTAATACCTGTTATTAGTGGTAAGTCAAGTAGGTGTAGGTTTCGTTTTCATTTTTAAGGTTTTAGGATCAGGATGAATGAGATGTGTGATAGGTAGCTATTTAGTTAATTATCAGGTTATAGCGGGGACATAATTGTGTAACTCTTGATAGTTTTCATGACGGCTAAGTATCAAAATATCTATGTTGTATGATGTATTTATGTGTCAATGTATTTTTGTGTGTGTTCATTTCAATTTATTCAGTTAAAACTGGTGACAACATCCAGCTTTCATGACTCCAGACCAGTAACAGTGATGGTAACCTTGGTAGTCTGGTAATCATGTCACTGGCGCCCAGCCCGATAGGGAAAAAAACGTTTTTATCAACATGTCCAGCATAATTTGTTAATTGCCACTTAAATAGAATATTTTACCTTGGATTGTTTTGTTTTTTCAAACACAATTTGATTATATTTTAATATATAACTTTTCATAATGTCAAAAATAGCCATACATCGTGCCAATTCAGGACAGAAGGACGTAAATTATTAATTTCACCAAAACTATATGCGTGCTCTCTGATATGTTGAACGTGGCTCAACCAATCAGATTTAAATGTATAGTCGTGTAAGATTACTGTATAGCCTCTGCCCAGGTGTGTGAGGCCCACAATCCTTTGACAAAAAGTCAAATATATTCGGCTGGAGAGCGTTTTCAGCCCAGAAAACTTGCAGTTAGGGGTTTTTCAACACAGGCTACAAATATGCTATCTCAGTTCAAAACCCATGTTGAAGGCGAACTATTTCCTTTAAATGCATGTCCAGTGTAATTGGGCGATAGCACCATAATTTAGGCCATGTCACCATAAATTGGGGATTGCATCCAAATTTTGGCGCACATCCAGCGTAATTTTATTTAGCTAAAGTTTGGTGCACAGACTACTGAGATTCTGGTTCAATCCTTCAAGGCTGCACAACTGGGTCCATTGTTCCACACTGCTGCGAGTCCTGACTGAAAAAACTTAAATCAACATGTCCAGCGTAATTTGCCGATTGCGCCAAAACAAATTGCATGTCCAGCGTAATTTGTTGATTGTGCCAAAAATTTGCAGCACGTCCACTTTCAGAGTTATTTCGTCTAGACAAATTTTTGTGCAGAGACCTCTTAGAGCAGTTAGAGGCCCTGTAGGACTACCAGGGCCCTTCTGAAAGACCAGAGGGCCCCTTGAATGGTTAAAAGAGCCATGGCCCATGGGCATGTCATAGGGGCCCCTGGACAAGCCAAAAGGGCCCCTGAGTGGGTTAGAGGTCCCCCTGAACACATTGAATGGGCCCCTGGTCAGCACAGAGGACCCCTGGGCAGGTTCTAAGGGCCCCTGGCCAGGTCATAAGGACCCCTGGTCAGGTTGAAGGGACCCCTGGGCAGGTTGAAGGGACCCCTGGGCAGGTTGAAAGGGTCCCTGGGCAGGTTGATAGGGCCCCTGAGCAGGTCAGAGGGGCCCCTGAGCGGGTTGGAGGGGCCCCTGGGCGGGTCGGAGGGGCCCCTGAGCAGGTTGGTAGGGAAAAAAACGGCCAGCTCTGTTCCTTTCCAGGTCGAAAGGGCCCCTGAGTAGGCTGGAAGCAGTGTTGGAAAAGTTCACGTTTGTTGGTTTTTAGACCACGAACAAATGTTGTACCCCCAAATTATGACTGGTGATTTTTTTTTTACTCTTCATGAATATCTATTGTTTAACTAATAACTGTGTTTGTTGAAAAGAAAATCTGTTTTTTAAGAAGGGAAATTAGGTTGATAGTTCATCATTATTCATCATTAATATATCAGTATTTCTTATTTTTGGCATACCATCAGGCTATTTTTGTGCTCTTCCATTGCAAAGATATGTACTCCTACATCAACAAAAAAGAGTAGAATTCCCACCCTGGCTGGTAGGCCCCTAGCCAGACCAGAGGGCCCCCAAGAAGTTCAAAGGGCCCCTGTGCAGGGTCAGAGGGCCTTGACCAGACCAAAAGGGCCCCTGGGTGGGTCAGAAGGGCACCAGAATGGAGGGAGCAGACCTTTTCATCTGTTGTGGACAAATGTTGGTGGCCCAGCAAAGTAGGCCGAGGCCAGGCCCGATTTTCCGCTAAGGGCGAGAATGTTTTTATTAAATAAGTGCCAAAGTATTGATGCCATTATTAGTGTCATTATTGGTTAAAAACTTTTCAATGGGAAACTGATCAGTACTGACCAAATGAAGCTGAGGTTTATGATTATTGATTGTACACTAGTCATGATACTGATTTCACTATCATGCATTTTTCTTTGTGCATATTGTCAGCAATTATCCGCTCACATAGCTCAGTGGGAGAGCGCCGGTCTTCTGACCTATCTCAGTAGTGGCAGCCTGGGTTCGAGTCGCTTCGGCGCTCGTCTTTTGCTCCTGACGGATGGCCGGTGGCAGGCGGTCGCACTCAAGGCCAGGTGACGTCGCGAGCGGGACGACCTGTGTCCAGGTATGTCGGACACGTACAGCTTTCATCTCTAAAATTCTCCGGCCAACAGGAATTGCGCGATCGGGTGGTGAGGTCAGGACCAGCGCAACAAGCTCTGCTTAGCGCGGGTCCTGACCTCGGATAGCCATCCCTACAAAGCATTCGAACACAATTTATAAAAAACATGTCTGCCAGCGTCATTCTCTCTCAGCCACCTATGGACTAATATTCACAGTCACCAAAACTGGGCACCTTAGTTGTCGGCACGCCCAAAAACCCCAATAAACAAACAGTCACCCAAACAAAGTTTTCTACTCACAACTCACACTCTCTGGTCCACAGGCAGTGCAGATTTCCTTTATTTGTATGAAAGCACAATGTTTGTGGTTAAAGATATTCTCAGCAAACTTATCGCACAAGTGGAGCTTAGGATCACCACTCATACCTTGAAATACTCTGGACAATTGGTACTGTATAGTCACAGGCTCGGGAATGTGTATTTTGCATGGAATGAACCAAATATCCTGGCTTTTTGGCAAATTCATATTGTGTAGGGTTCAGGAGGTAAACAAGGTAAAATGACATCACATTGGAGATATGATTGTGAAGTGGAAGGAAATTCAATACTTAGTGCTAAACCGTCATGCTCAATCAGCTCAATAAAATACATTTATCCAGAGGGAAGTGTCAAACTTCCCAAATAATGCAAATTGCATCAAGCGTGCATAAAATATTGATCTCAACAAATTAAAGAAAACATAATTCACAAAAACTGAAAATTTGTAGAGTGCGTGTTAATCTCCTCATATGATGAGCTGTCTTGTATTTTGTGACATTTGCTTTGCAAATAAGTGTCCCCCGCCAATGTAAGTAAATTTAAGTCCAAACTATTTAGGAAAAAGATTATTTGTTATCTTTTAAAGCATACTTCATTGCTCATTTGTGAAAAATGTAGCATAGTGGACAAAGATATCCTTAGCAGTATCAGTTTCCCACTATTATTTATATATGTCTCTTACAAGTTGTTTCACCACTGACCTGCGTCTGTACGTTGCAGAGGGTGGCTAGTCGATAAGGCAGGATGTCGTTTCCGGGCCGGGGGCCGCCGCTGATGCCCGGCATGCCAGGCATGTCGCTGCTGCAGCACGCCTACCCGATGCAGCCGCTGATGCAGCAGGCGATGCCGCAGCTGGTGCCGTCCGTCATGTTCACCCACCAGCGCGCGCCGATGCAGCCGATCCGGCAGCACCGGCAGCAGCCAATGCAGAACTCATACAGGTCGGTCGCCGGGCTGACTGGCCGGTCGGCTCCTGGGCTGGACGCGGCTGGGCTGGTGCACGGGCAGACGGGATCCGAGTGGCCATGTGGGCATTGATGATCAGAGCTGGGGTCATTATAGGACACGTGCGTTGGGATATTTCTTAGTGTTTTTATACATACTTGTAGCTTGGTGGATAATTATATCTCATTTGGTGGTTGTATATGTGCATGCAAATTTCATAACAGTTATGGGTTAATCATTTCCGACCAGTGACGTTCCTTAAGTTTACGCTGTGCAATTGTCACCTTGTGCAAACGTTTTCCTCCTAACGATCCAAGTGTCTGACTGTGCTGCTCCTCTCCTTCTGCGTGTGGGGTCGGACAGTCGTCGGACTAAGGAGCCGCTCGGCCCGCCCGTCACCGTCTTCATCGGCAACATCACGGAGCGCGCGCCCGACGGCATGGTGCGCCTCATCCTCAACAGCTGTGGCACCGTGCATAACTGGAAACGCGTCCAGGGCGCCTCCGGCAAACTGCAGGGTACGTGGCCCACGTGGGTGGTGGTGGGGCTGCTGACGGGACGCCCGCTGGACGGCTAGTGTAAATAGGAGAAGGTAGCAGGGGTGAATATTAACTATTGCTTCTGAACGATTGGTTCGGTGGCCTTGGTGATTGTTGTAGCTTGGATGTTATCCATTCTGTTAAAATTTAGATCAGAATTTTGATCTTGGGAGTGTTTCTCCTCTCCTTAATTTCCACTTCTGTCATCCCAATGTTTTCTGCCTCTAAGTAAGGTCCGACAAGATGAAGTCAGTAACAAATGCTTACTAGCCTCTGTCAGGAAGTGGAAGAGGTTTAAATTATATAATAAACACTTAAGAGTGGAAAGCTGACATACAGCTTGTAAATCCGGTGTGGAAAATAAGGAGTTGAAAACGCCCTAACAGTCCACAGTACACACAGTCAGACGCCCAACAACTGGCAATCCGATAACATTGATGGTATCCATTGTGATAAATGCGTGTTATCAATATTGAGGACAACACTACAGCTGTTAGTTGTGGATTGGTTATGACTTAAAGGGTGATTCTCTGGTTACCTTATCAACTGTTTTTGCACCTGTTTGCTCGTCTCCCAGAAGGTGTTGTCTGTTTCGCCGGAAGCTAGCCTCATATAAATATTCCTGTTGCTAACAGATCTGTATGTTGTAGGTAGTGCCAGGTTTATGTGCTAAGATGTTGTAGTGACGATACCCTCCCACGCCAGCCCGATCCAGTTTGACCTCATCTGCCTCCCGCAGCGTTCGGCTTCTGCGAGTTCGGTAACCCGGACGCCGCTCTTAGGGCTATTCGGTTACTGCACGACCTGGATGTGTCCGATAAGAAACTCGTCGCCAAGGTCGACTCGAAGACACAGGAGGTCCTTGAAAAGTACAAAGTAAGTCACTTTAGTCAGTCAGAATCTGAGATTTGGTAATGGGAATAGTCGTATTTTTTTGCGTCTCATGCTATGTCCGTTCTTAGTATAATTGTGCTTGGTAACATCGGGCTGAATTTCTGGTAGTCTCAATGTAAGGCTATATTACTGTATCCTCTTCAATCGTATCCGCATGTCCGCCGACTTTGCATGCCAGTTGCTCCAAACTAATAACTTGGTGACCTTTGAACTACTTACCACAAGTGACTCCGTCTTGTCCGCCAGTCAAATTGGCATCGACCTCTAACTCTACTTCTCTCCCTCCCTCTTTCCCCTCTCTCCCCCTTTCTCTCTCTCTCTCCGGCAGAACGAGAAGCGCAGCAGCCAGCGTCGCTCGCCGCTGCAGGATGAGGCGCCTGCCGCCGACGACGACTACGTGGACGCCGACATGCGCGCCGACGACGAGTCGGCGCTGAAGCGCATCCGCCAGATCCTGGCCGACTACGCGCAGGAGATGAACAGCTACACGCCGCGCAACCGTCGCGACCGCGGCCGGCGCTCGGACGGTGAGCGAGCGGCGCGCTCTCGGCGCACGGACGGCCGCCGGCCGGACCGCGGTGAGCCCTTCCTTTGACGCGTCTTGTGTGGCTGTATTGCCGCCCCCCCTCCACCTTCCCTCCCCGACCGAGCCCGCGCCTGTCACGGCCTGGCCGTCCCTGCAGCTCGTTGGTTGTCGCGCTCGGCTGTCGGCTGTTCGGAGGAGCCTGTGGCTGTTTGCTTGCGGCGTGCAGCCGTGACACGTCTCCCCCGCGGTTGTGCCGTGCTGTATTGCGCTGCTAGCTGCTAGCGTCTGCGCACTGAGCGTGGTGGCTTTCACTGTTTGTTTCCTGTGTGTGTTTAGTAGGTGATTGGTATGTCCCTGCGCGATCTCTGACTGTGCTTATTTGCCGGTGGCGCTTGCACGCTCGCCTGATTGGTTATGTCTAAGAACGGGTTGCCGGTGGCGCTTGCATGTTCGCCTGATTGGTTATGTCTAAGAACGGGTTCCATACTATGCCCGATGGTGCCTAGTTTGGCTTGCTTGTGGTGGAAGACATTTGTGGTGCGTGGATTTGCCTCCCCGACCCTCCGTAGCTGGCAGTATAGACGTTGGCTTGTCTGGAACATTTCCGGCTGAAATACGCAAGTTTTGTTACAGGTTAGAAGGGACGATGTTTTTACACTCGACCTGTACGGCAGCTGATTATTGCTGCATCAAAACAAATACTCTTGTTTTTGTATTATTTTGTTTTATGCAAGGACGTTGACAGTGCAGCTAGTTAACCAGCGTCCCCCTTTTTAGGGGGGGGGGGCTAAAAGTTGCACCCCCTCCGTTTTTCTCAATATCTCAAAAATGCGTTCATATATCGACACTAGATTTGCTGTACCTTCTCCCTCATTAATTCTATCCGTTCTTTCTAAAGCAAAATACAAATTTGTCTAACACTTTTTAAGAAATCAACGGTTTGGTGACGTGTCATGCTACTTTTTTGTGTGTTACAAATGATAAATGTTTGACAAATTGCAGCAAATAGTTTTGACGCAAATTGCAAAAGAAAATGGTCAAAATAAAATAATAATATCCATCTAAATAAAAATAACTTCCTAGTTTTTTATTTTGACCTGACTGACCTATTGACCTGTGACATTGAACACAAAATTGTAAGCATTCGTGCTATTCAGCTCGTTGAGACCTTTCAATCGTCGCCCTGCGTGTCTCGCTGCGGTCATTGGTTCGGAAGATAGTAGAGGGTGCTACTTTTAACACCTCCCCCCTCCTCTTTCCAGCTGGTCGCATATAGCGAAATAAGAATAACCCAGTCGGTGCCGCGTTAAGGCATTTATTTTCCAAAAATCCACATAAGACCCCAAGAAGCCAACACTGGGTGTTTGCACTGGGTTGATCAAATGATATTGTTTATAGCTTACCGCGCCGAGTTTTTGCCGCTGAGCTGTAGATAATTGCCTAATGTGCCAGTCTGATTGACTTTGGAACGTTATGTGTATGCAGTATGCACCCATGTTTGCATGTTATCCGCCCCGCTCTTGACATCCTTCGATGGAGTAAGTTATACGTAAATTTTCATGTTTGGGATTTTTTTGTAATGTGTCGTACCGTGCGTTGGTTTTGAAGTCTATCTTCTGCTCTGAGACTATTCTACTAAATCATTCAGTTCTGCCTATAATCCTTTGGCTCATGGTTCTACATCGATACACAGGCCTTTGGTACTGTACTTGTAGCTGGGGTTATCGGTGGTGTTGTGTGTTGTGCCTTTTGGAGACTGACTGCTAGCTTTGGTTGGATTCGTGTTGGTGTGTGTTGGTGTGTTGCTTTTTGGACTTGATCGTGCTAGCTGGGAGGTTCGATCGGTGGTGTGTTGGTGTGGATTGGACTGGTTCTGCTAGCTCTTGGGGTTTGATCGGTGGTGTGTGTGTGTGGCTTTTGGGACTTGTGTACTCTGCTAGTCTGTGGATTGTTGTGTGGTGTGTGTGTCTTTTGGTGACTGTAGACTTGCTGCTGGGGGTATGATCGTGGTGTGTGTGTGTGTGTGGCTTTGGGACTGACTGCTAGCTGGGGTTTGATCGGTGGTGTGTGTGTGTGGCTTTGGGACTGACTGCTAGCTGGGGGTTGATCGGTGGTGTGTGTGTGTGGCTTTGGGACTGACTGCTAGCTGGGGGTTGATTCGTGTGTAGTGGGTGTCTTTTGGGACTGACTGCTATTGGGGGTTGAATCGGTGTGTTTGTGTGCGTGGTGCGGCGACCTGTCCCGGCTCACGAGGTCGGTGGTTTGCGTCGGGGGCCTTGTGGCATGCAGAGCTGCAATACACACAGCATGTGTTGGCGTTCATGACTGAAGCCCGGCTAGTCTGCACGCTTTCTGGCCTGTACGTGCAGATGTCGCTGTCAGATGTCCTGTCCAGTGCTCGCCTGTCAGTCTGTGCAGGCCTGTCCATGTGTATGCCTGGTTCAGTATCCTGTCGTGTGGCTGCATCCAGTGTCTGTCCAGTGTCCTGTCCATGTGTCCTAAGTGTCCTTGTCCAGTGTCTGTCACAGTGTCCTGTCCATGTCCTTCCATTCCTGAGTCCCGTGATCTGTTCCAGTGTTCCTGTCGACGTTGTCGCTCTCGTGTCAGTGGTCCTGTCCAGTGTCCTGTCCAGTGTCCTGTCCAGTGTCCTGTCCAGTGTCCTGTCCAGTGTCCTATCCAGTGTCCTGTCACCTGGTCTGACCTGTCCTAATCTGACCTGTCGCAGGCGTACCAAGCCGGTGACGTCAGGCGGTCAGGCGACCGCGTGGTGCTTCTTTGTCCCCCGCCTTACGTCCGGCAGGGACTCACCGATTCCACCGCCAGAAACTCCCGTCATCCTCCCTGATACCGATTCCACCGCCAGTTCCAGTCATCCTCCCTGATACCGACTGAGGCTGCGCAGAGGCAGAAGACATCGACGGAAATGTTCGGCGTAGCTGTTAAATTCAGCTGCGAAAAATAACGCACGGGCGGTGTCTGTCATCAAAGGCTCTCGGTCGGTCGGTCCGGTCCTCGGAAACCTTCGGTAGATACATGCGTTCTGCTTTGTGCGTGCGATCCTCAGTGCCGTCGCGGTGTAGGCAGTGTTGGTCGATGCTTCATCTGTCAGTGTGTGCACCCGTGTGCGCGTGTGGCGGGGCCGAGCGGGCGCTATCCCAGCGTGTTCTGCCCTCTAGTATGTGGCTAATGCTCTCCTCTCCCGCCCCCCGTGTCCGCAGGCGAGCGTGAGTCGAGTCGCCAGCGTGCCCAGGAGAAGGTGATCGAGCTGAGTAAGACGGGCGTCACCGTCGACGATCACCCGGCCGTGAGTGTGACGGTGCGGGCATGAGACGCGCCGTGATGGTCGATTACTACCGCCCCCAGCGGAAATTGGCACTGCATCTTGTTTTGTTTTTTGTTTTTTAAGAGGGGAGTCACGTTTTAGTGCTTATTTTAGATGTTATGCGTATTGTTCAGTAAACTTTGCGCCTGGGTAGAAGTATTTCCATATCTTTTTGTCATTTTTCATGTTTATTTTCCCTTTTTTTGCTGTGTTTAATGTTGATGTCGCTACTGTGTATTTTGGTGTTATCTGCTGCGTTTATTCTTGCATGCATGTGTTAGCTGTGTGTTTTCGTGTATTGCACTAATACCAATACATACACATCACAAAACCTTCATACAAAACTCAGCAAATAGATGTCATCAACCACATAGTGGAAGCACGTGATGACACTATGCAAAACTGAACTGGACGGCTGGTCCGCACGAGTAACCATTTGTAGTTTAAACAAACGCCGCCAGATGTCACTGCCAGCACATCGGCGAACCACCCGACATACATACAACATTACAAGCATCTTAGGCGGCTCCCGCCCGCGCCGCCTAGCGTCTACTTGCGGTCACCCTGCGAAGCGGCGCCCCCTCCCCCCCCCCGCCACCGGCCGGGTGTGCGAGCCGTCAACCGGCTGGGCAGGCGACCCGCACACCCGGCCGGCCGACTGGCTCCGCTGACTATGCCGGGGGGCCGGTCCCGGGATGGGGAATGGGCGGAAGCCTGTCCTATCCTGCCTATGACTTAATGATCATGCATCACGCGTGTTAGCTGTGTTGATGATGGCCTTCGGCACCAGCTCGGCACCAGCTATAATTATAGATACACTGATAATGATTGGCCTTGCATTGTCTGACACAGCGTTACAAGCAGTGGTGGATACAATTCAGACCTGTGTTTTCATCTTCTTTTTTGATTGTTAGGTCAAAATTAACGTCCAACCATTTTGTGTCACGTTGGTCAATGACAAAAGAAACAGATGTCATACGGCACCAGTGTCCCAAGATTCCATTTTGATTTGGGTGTTAGTTGAAAAATTGAGCCCAAAAAGACCATGAGAGTGGAAAATTGTGTAGAAAATGGTATGATGTTGATAACTGTTATGAATATAAAAAGCAGTAGTTTTTATTGAAATTGTGTATTCTTAGTCAATGTTTATTTATGTCAGAATCAATATCACATTCACAAGAGTGGAGAACTCACTCCTAAAATGGAGAATAAGAGGGGAAAATTATTCACAGTTGGGTGTCACATCCCACCCAAATCGACAAATTGTGGGACACTGTACGGCACGCCCGTATCTGAGTCGTGCGATACATTCAAAACATGTCACCACATACAAACCCTACATCATCCACTGCAGCCTGTGTAGACTCTAGTCTGCTGTGTTTGTCACCCTCGTCATGGTTTGTTCTGACACGCTCCTCCCTCTGGCAGAATTTGGACGGAATGGAGGTGGAGGAGGAGAAGAAAGACCTGATCTCGCGCGAGATCGGCAAGTTCCGCGATCAGATGAAGGTAGGTCCGCCCCGGCCGGTCGTCGCGTCTCTCACTACCCAGTGTTGTGCCTGTGTGCCTGTGAGCGCCGCGTCAGTGGTGCCTCTGTCTGGTGCCGCTGTCTGGTGCCGCTGGTGCCTCTGTCTGGTGCCGCTGGCGGCGGTGGAGGTGGTGGCGGTCGACCCTCAGTCGACCGTCGCGGGGGTCGCGAGGCTGCTCGTGCGCGGCGCCAGTGACTGGGACGGGTGGGATGGCCGTTGTTGTATGCTCTCTCTTTGAATCCGTGCGGTTGTCTATGGCAGCGTGTTGCATCGGTGTGTGCTGCGGACGCGGACGGGCCGGCGGCGCGGCCAGCGGGCAGCGCCGCCGGCCCGCCCGCGTCGTCAGGGACTGCGTGACGCGAGTTTGGCAATTCTCGGACCTAGGCTTCGGTTGGGTGTGCCGTTTGAGAGAGAGCCCGCGCGCGCGGCGCCGCCTGCCTCGGTGAGTAGAACAAGCAGAGCAGCGGCGCGCAAACCCCCAGCTGGTCCCTAAAGGGCCCTAGAGGGTCGCAGTGGGCCCGGCGGGACCCAGGAGGGGGCGGACCCAGGGACACGCGCTGCTTGGGGACCCGAAACTCAGTTTCTTTTTTAAACCCTGGTTTATTTGTTGGTGTTTTTGTGATTCTGTTTTGCCCTGTGTAGATGCCTTAAACATTTACAAAATGTTGGCTGGTAAAGTGCTAATGGCTAATCTACAGATCACAATTATTTTAGTGGTTTATGGTGAAAATATCAACAAGATGTCCGAAGATTCTGCGTTGAACAAATTGTGACAAGTTTAGACAGTTTCAAGGTAAGAGAGTGCGCCAAAGCCGCCACTCGTTTAGTTACTAAGTTTTGCACGTCCCGTTTGTTTCGTCACTTACTCGACTTCCTCCCATTGCGTTCTTATTTATCAATAAGACAAGTGAAGCTCACCACGTTTCTCTTCCTTATTCGCCAAATATCTTGGTGCAGTGTTCAAATCTTTATATCAGACACGTACCATCTTTCTTTGAACCAACTCTGACAAGGTCGCGTTTTACAACCATTAAAATATCATTTCCGTATCATGCCTTTGAAATATACATTATGTTTGAAAATGTACCCAACAATGGTTTTGGAGACGAAACACTACCCGTGAATCGATCATGACGCGGTACTCTGTGAAGTTGGTGGTTGCTGCCGAGATGAGCGCTCCGTTGGAACAGGCCGGCGTGACCCTGACCGTCTGAGCTTTCAGCGTGCCCCTCCGGCCCGTGTCCGTTCTAATTATTCTTTACATAGGGTGTTCAACAAGTCTGCTGTCTCCGTCGTCGCGGTATTTCACAGCCAACAGGTAAACAAAGATGTCCCACGCCGACATGTCTACTCACAGAACAAACACACACACGCTCACTAGCATACAGTTTGATAAACGTAACATCAGCTGTGCTTGGTTGGTGTTCAACCAGTGGTTAACACATTTAGCAGTCCGCACGTATGCTGCATTTCAATATAATATGGGTGCATAGTTTCGCATTTGGAACCATTTCAGTCGAATGCATTGCTTGAATTATTACAACAGCAATTTCTGCAATTAACGTTGCCACAATCTCTACACGCCACTCTCTCGCCCTCTCACGGTATTATACAAGAGCGTTGTCTGGATCCGACCGACATATAAACATGCGAATCTGTCAAAATTTACGTCACTTCCTCTGTCATGTATTATGACATTTCGTTTTAGTAATCAGTTTCAAACACAGTTTTCTTCCTACCACTGACAGGAAACATGATCTCTGTATTTAATTTCGCTGTCACAGTTGCTGGGTGGATGGTTGCAGAGCGTTCAGTCGCGTCTTAATCTCTCTGTTCTTATCTCATTTATTTTTCATTTTGCTTTGCGTCGAATGATGCACAAAACCACAGGGGGTTAATAAGTTCGTGGAGGCAAGAAGTTACTCTTGCAAATAATTTCGGTGAAGAGCTAAATTTTAATGAACTGTGAGCGTTAAGCCATCGAGAAAATAGATGACGTGGGTTAAAATATGATCCCTTGCAGCGTTTAACGATGCGACCAGAGGTCACCTGGGTTTCCGTTGTCAAGATGACGAGTCATCATCTAGAATGGTCCTCCGGGCGGGCTAGTCACCAGTGTCGCACTCTGTGCCTTGTTGCCCTTACAGTGCCCCACACAAGTACTTTGGCTTGGGACAGTGTGGGAACAATTCAGCAGGGGTTTTAGATACAGAAATGTATACAAATTCAGAGCGGTTGTGACTCAAATAACATAACACTTAAACATTTGTTCGCTATCCACTGGTTGTCTTTGATTTTTATGCCTTGTGTCTGCGAACTTATTAACCAGCCTGTACCAGTGTTGGAATTCTGGTCGCTTTCTGGCCCGGTATTTTGCTCTCTTCAGTGAGTTGCTTGCTCTCTTCTTCGACCTCAGCCTTCCGGGTCCAGCTAACGCACGGGTCATGATGTCGCTGGATTCCCCGGTGGATGTGCAAATCATTTCCCAGTGGATGTGCAAATTTTGTGCACAAATGGGTTATATTATTGACTCCAGGAATATGCCTATATTATTAATTATAATACATAAATGTAAGTAACTAGAACGCACCCTGCTAAATATTCCCACTTATATTATTTAGTCCAGAATGTAGCAATCTGGGGTCCGGAATATGACATTTCTTGAGTCCAGAATATAACTCACTTTGTGCACCAAAGTTTGCACTCATCCTGTTACGCGCGGCAGCGTGACCTGAACGAAAGCTGAGGCCGAAACGGGGTAATCTCACTGAAGAGAGCAAAATACCTGACCAGAAAGCGGACAGAATTCCAACGCTGGCCTGTTCCCATTTGAGACTTATTCCTCCCCCACATTCTGCAATCACCATTGGCGCCGCTGCCGAATCGGCTGGACGCGTCCGTCTGTGTCCACCCTGAGAGGTGTGGCCGCGGCTGACCGCTCTGCTGCCGTCCGCAACCTCGTGTGTTTGTGTGCGTGTGTGCTGCCGCTCGCGGCGGCCGGCGTCGGATGGGCGTCCGTGGTGAGCGGCCGCGCCCGGCGCCGGCACCGCCTCCATCCGCCGCCCGCCGCTAACGCTCTGCCCGCTGCCTCCGTCTGCAGAGACAGGAGGAGGAGAAGGAACGGACCCGCCGCGAGCGGCCCGACCGCGACGTGTCGCCGCGCGCCACCCGCCGCCGCAGCCGCAGCCGCAGTCGCAGCAGCCGGCCGGAGCGCTCTCCGCCGCCGCCGCGTCGCCGCTCGCGCAGCCGCAGCCTGACCATGCTCGAGAACGTGTCGGTGGCGCCGTCTACCAGCTCGTCTTCCTCACGGGCCCGGCCTGGTAGGGAGAGGGAGAGGGAGCAGCACAAACGACGCTCCAGGTGAGGGGCACAGGCGGGGTGTGGCGGGGGGTAGAGGGGGCAGCATCTGTCAGAGGCGGTGTGACAGCGGGTAGAGGGCGGGGCACCTGTCAGAGGCGGTGCTGTCTTGTGTACCGTCTCTGTGGACCGACAGAGTTGAGCGTCACAGAGCCTGATTCCAGGTATAACGTATTGTACAGCCATTACAGGCACTGAGCGCCACATAACAGGAGTTGCGCCGCCCCTAAGCCCAAATCATCACCGTTGCAGTCGCAACGGATTTCAGATAAGCGCCGCATGACACCGTGTTTGCAGTTTGCTCCTCCTTTAAGTTGAATGCCCACTCACTATAACGCCTTTCAGTCTGGGTTGTTCTTTCATCTTAATTAAGTTGTGACATTTTGTCATCGCGTAACGCGTAACGTCCTGCCGTCAGCCCTGGACGTGACTGAGAGGAGGATTCCTCTCCGTTCCTGAGCCCCGGGGACGTATGTACGATACTGCGTGTACTGACGTCCTGACGTTTCGCCAGGACACGCGAACGGGAACGTGAGAGGGAGGAGGAGACGATTCCGCGCAAGTCGGATCGGGATATCAAACGAGAGAAGGAGGAAGAGGATGAGGCCAAGGAGAGGAAGAAACTCGACCGCAAGGCCCGCGAGAAGGAGGCCGCCTATCAGGTATGCTATCCTAATGTTTATATCTTACACCATGAACTCCATCACGAGATAAGGGAATGATAAGCGTATATAAAGTCACCCATTTTCTTATTTGCACTCACATGTAGCGTATTCACCTTACCAAGCGTCTATCCGATTCTGATGTGGCTTTAGTAACCACATCCGATAGTAAAGATCGCTAGATCTTTACTATCAGCTGTAAAGATCCGGCGATCTTTACAGAATATACCATCATACTGATCTAGCCCTAGCTAACCCTAATTAAAACATGCTCTTGCCGTATGCCGTCTCCCCTGTCCCGTGTGTCGGTCTGCTGAACCCTCACGCCTGTCTCTCCTCTTATCTCTACAGGAACGTCTCCGTAACTGGGAGACCCGCGAACAGAAGCGACAGCGTGACGTCAAAAAGGAGGCCGAGCGCGAGAAACAGCGCGAGCAGGAGGCGCAGCGCGAGGCCAAGAAACTCAAGGAGTTCCTCGAGGACTATGACGATGAGAAGGACGATTCCAAGTACTACAAGGGTCGCGAGCTGCAGCGGCGTCTGGCGGCGCGCGAACGGGAGGCCGAGGAGGACACCCGTGATCAGCAGCGGGAGAGGGAGGAGCTGGAGGAGCTGCGCCAGCGTATACAGACAGAGGGACACAACGACCCCAGCGCCGAGTATGAGCGGGTGAGTCAGAGGCCAGGACGTGGTGTGGAGGAGGAGAGCTGCTGCTATAGTGTGGTCAGTACTCGTCACTAGAGGTTTCTTATTGATTGACTGTAACGGTGTTGCAAAATTATTGTATTCTTGCTATGCAGATCAAGCTGATTGATATTGTGTCACTCATCCTGTATTATGACGAATTGATTGTCTGGCACTCCTTGATCTTTTCGTTCGCTTCTTGCCGTTTTCGATGCATACTTTCTCAGTACATACATTTGTATCCTTTAGATTCCCTCGTGCCATTTTCTGATGAGTCCCTTTATTTGTCACCACTACCTGTCCCTGCTCCGCCTGACTCTCCGCCCCTCTCCACCCTTCAGCAACGTGCCGAGCGTGAGGAGCAGTACCGGCCGAAGCTGCGCGTGAAGCCGGAGCGGGCGCCCTCGCCGCCTGTGGTGGTGGAGCTGATCAGCACTCCGCCGCCGGCGCCGGCGCCGCCCTCCCCGCCGGCGGCGGTCGAGTCGAGCGACGGAGGCCGCTCGCCGTCCCCGCCGCCGCCGGCTGAGGACAGCCTGATGGACCAGTGCAGTCCGCCGGGCTCCAGTCGCGCAGGTTAGTTAGAGGGGAGGGGCTCGACGCTCAGCTGAAATGGGTGACTACATGGCATTGACATATATAGGTATAGACGAACTACTCCGCCCCGGCAGCCGTTCCCGCTAGCGACGCTAGCGCCGCAGCAGAGGACGTCAGAGGGCAAAGGAGTTTGCGCTGTAATGCTTTTTCCGATGGCGGAGGGGGCGATTCATTTGTCGGCCGTAACTCCAAAAAACCACTGTGAGTTAGCGGCATTGGAAAGCTTTGAAGATGTAGAATTACTACTGATGAATAACCATGGCACAACAATATTCAACCCTGAAAGTTGAGACCAAATAGTGGTCCAAATATCGCCCATTCGCCACTAGGAAAGCGATTGCCGCGCTAACTTGCTTTCCTCTCCGCCTGCGCGCTGGTGTCGCCTCAAGCGGGAACGCTGCCGGCGGCGCAGCAGCTGGAGTAGTTCGTCTATACCTATAGAGGTCAATGCTGCATGGTCTGAGGGGTAGTTTGGTAGATGTTAGTAATGGGTTTAGGTCACCTCAGATCCTAGGTCATATGACGCCCATTTGGGTAAATGTTGAGCTGATGTTATGATCAGCGCCTTTTCGTCGCCTGTTGGTTGTTCAAATCACTTTAGTATGCATATCATCACTCTCCATTGTTAAATGCATTTTCGAGCGCTGCTATTTGCGTCTTAGATCACGTCCTCTAGTGACCACACACCTATGTCTTATCGTTACACCAGCGCATTGCGCTATTCACTGATAAATGCGTGCGTCATAATAAAATATGCGTCACAACCAAATACATATTCATGTAGTTTTATGTGACGGTCCTGCTCACCTACCTACTTTGTGTGTGTGTCAACGCAGAATCTATGCCGCGGTCAGCCGATAACACTCCCCTCGGTCCGGCCACACCTCTGACGCCGAGTGGAGCGCTGGACGGGCTGCCGTCCTCCGCCGCCGCCGGCAAGAAGAAGAAGCTGGACGTCAAGGATGTGTTCAACCAGGATGATGATGATGGTCATCAGAAGAAGAAGCGGAAGCTGGTGCCGCTAGGTAGGAGCTGGGTGGCGTGGCAGGGAAGGGTTTTATCGCCTTGTTTATTGACTAGCATCTGTATCAAGCCATATCTGTTCCATCCATCAAACGAGAGTAAAATGCTGAGCACACCCACCCACGTCTGCCTGGCGACTGCCCCTCTTGTAGAAAACGTGTGGCAGCATACCAGTGTGTCCAGTGTCCACTTATCTGTCTCCTCCTGCCCTGTGCCGCCGCCTCTGTACCCCGTCTCACACCGCCCCTCCCCCTCACCACCTCCGTCTCTCCCTGTGCCGCGTCTCACACCCCCTGCCCTCTTCACGCGCAGATCACGATGACGACTCGAAGAAGAAGGAGGAGAAGAAGCGGGCGGTCAAGTCGCTGATCGAGAAGATCCCCACCGGCAAGGAGGAGCTGTTCAGCTACACAGTCGACTGGGACGCCGTCGACGCCGTGAGTAGCATTCGCAGGGTGTGCGGTGGGACCTGGAAAGAACGGGACAGTGGGGTCGCTCTATCGGCGCTGGGGGGGGGGGGGGGTACGATTTGTGTCCGTGTGCGATTAGTGTTGTTGTTGTTGCAATCGAAAATTGACGCGAAGCTCGGGGGACCTCGTCAAGCATTCGTGTTATTTGTACTCCTTGAAACTGGGTGATAATGACCAATGCCACCGCATTACTCTCCTCTTTCGGCGCGCCCAAAAACACCAGTAAAGAAAACAAAGCTCTCCTCTTTCGCTCCATCTCCTCTCCCTTCCCCAATACACGCGTCAGACAGCGGACTTTTCCATCTATCCATGTGTGTATGTGCGTGACGTCATGTCCCCACTCTGTGTGTGTGTGTGTGTGTGTGTGACGTCACTCGGTGTGTGACGTCAGACACTGATGGAGCGGCGGATACGGCCCTGGATCCACAAGAAGATCGCCGAGTACATCGGCGAGCCGGAGCCGGTTCTGGTGGACTTCATCTGCTCAAAGATCCTGGTCGGCAGCACGCCGCAGGCTATACTGGACGACGTGCAAACGGTGAGAGGAGGAGTAATCTCCATCCTAGTCCTGAGATGTCCTGAGATGAAGGGGAACGTACGTGGTCCTGTAGTCGGCTAGAGATAGGATGTGTCGTTCAAGGCAATCAAGGGAAGTACGATTCTCACTGGATATCATGGGAGTTTTGGTATGAAAGCATGATCAATATTTTTGTTTACTAAGCTAACCGAGCATTTCCTTGGGATTTTCTTCTGAAATCCGACGCAAAGCCAAACTTGTTGCGTTTAGACTTTAGTCTGACCCGGCTTGGCGCCCGGTCGCATAGCTGCCGGTAACTGTCAGACTGGAGTGTCGTGCCCTGTCGTGGATCTATAGTAAAGACATGCATCCATTACGTCAGCGCGTTGTCCAGCCCTCGTCCCCTGTCCCTGACCCAGTGCACGCGTGTCGGCTATCACGCGTAATCCTCTCCCCGCACGGCCTGGGAGAGGATTTGGCCTAAGTAGTCAGCAGGACCGGAGCGAAGCCGATTATGATAATTGAGTGCGGCACTGTGCGCTGGCAGGCGTGGTACGCATTTGTCCCGGCTCAGCGGTGGACGGTCGGTCCTCTCGTTGTGTGTGACTGTGTGTCTAGGCTGAATGCTGAGTGCGGCTTACCCTGGCGGTCGTGGTCCAGTCAGCTCGGAAGGCTCTGTTCGGGAAGAGATACAGGCATTGGTGCTGGAGACATGTCTTCAAGTCTTAAGTATTTCTCAGGGGATGCGTATCGGTTTGCGGTAGATGTCTATTATAGCAGAGTTGGGAGTAAGCTGTTCATGGGTGACATTTGATTTTGTCCGTTGTGGCACCTGTAAGCCACGTGCATCATCTT
>VOPJ01007126.1:0-41906 GCA_014673585.1 Semibalanus balanoides | reverse complement strand
AAACGAACGACTATAAACGATCCTGAACTCGCGTACTTTTTTAATATGTATATTGTTGACGTGCAAGTTAGAGACGTGTGTTAGCATATGTAAGCTCGGAACCTGAAAAGCCCCGCTGAGGGAAGGTGATGGGTATCTAGGTAGAATGTTCATTCGCTCATCGTGTATGAATGTATGTATCAAATAAACGCTATATATATCAATTTCACGTCTTCTGCATGAAAATGAGGTGATTTCGTTGGTATTTCTTAGATATAGCAAATTTATGACGTCACTACAGGTGGTTTTTACACATAAATCAGCTAAATTTAAATAGAACGTACAAAGGCAGAAAATAAACAAAATTCAATCCAAAAACTGATAAAGATTGAAAATAATAAAGGCTACAAAATGGGAATCTCATATTTCCAAATTTTTGGGTTCTTGGCTCCAAAATTTCACATTTTTTTGTAATGACTGTTAAATCAAAAATTGCAAAAACAATCGGGAAACCCGGAAGATATGTCATACAAATATATGCAAACAACTTACATACTAATTTTCAAAATGATATCGTCATTTTTGACTGAGTGATCACATTTACAGTGTTGGTAACTCATGACGTCGTATTTTGAAGTTGCGTTTTTTTTTGTACAAGATACAGAAAAAAACGACAGCACTGTATTTCTGAGAAAAAACTGGTCGAGAAACATGCCTTTTTGGTTTATATTTATCAATTAAAAAAAAAGTATTTTCTGACCATACTTTGACCTTAAATTAACCTTTACTTCATATACATGAAGTGTAGTGGTCAAATGAGTATCACTATCGCTTTCCATGCGTAAAATGATTCATAAAACATGTGTTGCATAATTTTCGTAGATATTTTGCGCCCATAGTGACCTTTTGTGACCGACCTTGACCTTGTCTTTGCCAATTAATCTCACTTAGATCCATGCCGGGATGTGTATTCATACCTTTAAGAGCCACTTTGCGCGTGATGATGTCGCAATCGAAGGCTTTGGATGGAAACATTGTCCTCATACACGGAGAACAAATATATTTGGACCCTTTGACCCTGGCCGTGATCTGAACATGACCTCAAGTTTGAGTTTCCGAGATTCTTTTATATTTTTATTAATGAGCGCTTTCGAATGCCATATTGCGCGTCTCGCTGCGATCGTTGGTTCGGGACAAAATAACCAGTAGGGAGCGTTTAAACGCCCCCCCCCCCCCAGTCAATGGTGTTAGATTCAGCCCCAGTCGGGGCCTGGCGTTTAACCATTAAGAAGGCTCTCATAGGCTTAGGAAAGGGGGTATGACCCCCTCACTTTCGGCCCCTTTTTTGCCTTAAACATCTTGTTTTTGCTGCTTATAATGCAAATTAAAAATAACGCTGCCTATTAGTTCAATTTAGTTCAAAGTATACGTAACGTTTTTAGTATACGTAAAAATAAGTATACGTTTTTACGTAGAGTATACGTAAAAAAGTAAACCTATTTAGTTCAAAGTATCGGTTTAGTTCGGATCTATTTGGGACGGCAAAACAACACATAACGAAAACAATTAAAAAGCATGCTTTGCACAAAACGAACCTCCGTTGGGCAGGTGATAAACTGACGCGGATTTGTTCGGACTCGCTCGTCCTTCGCCGTTTAAGGCGTCATATTTGTTATAAATTAAGTTCCATATCCTTTGGGACGAAGTCAGCAAAACAAAAGTAAAGTTAGTCACTTTTCTGGGGGGGGACGGCCCCCTTCAATTTTTTTACTTTGGGGACCGCGGGTCCCCCCGTCTCCGACGCCCATCCTCAGAAGGCCCCAGTCATCAAAATGGGCCTGCTCGACGTCTTTGAGACTATTTAGAGGGCTCTGCAAAATAAAGTGCCTAAATTTCGGATGAGATATAAGTTGAGCCGCGAAGCGCGCCTCACTAACGTTAGTCTTACAGATGGGCCAAAATCCGACTTCGTCGTGCTTGCTTGCTCGCTTGCTTGCTTGCGTTGTGTTTCCAGGGATAACCTACCGTTTCACTGCACTGATTATGCAAAAGTTATACACTGATAATTACCGTAAAATAACACATTGGTATAGGCTACGTGAAATATTAAACACACTGAAGAAAACTCTTCACCATCCATAGATAAAAAAACTTGGAATTCAATGGTTGCGGCAGGATAAGCACGGTGGCTTTGACTTCGAATTCACCTCCGCAGGGTGAGAATCAGAAAAAAAATTCGACATTTCGCCGCCATTGTTTCGAAAAGGGCTCTTTGGCCGAACGGGCCCCTGGGTTTCTTCCCCTCCCCCAACCCCATCCGTGCCACTGAATAATCCGTTATGTGTATTTTCGTCATGTGAACTGTGATACAGCTTTGAAAAATCAGTTGTTAGGCCATGCCTTTGCTGCACTTTCCATAGTTTGGTTACTGTTTGGTGTTTTCTGTTTCGATAACTCGGAAAACAGCTTTGTTGATGTGAGTTTGTATTTAGTTGTAATTGGACAAAATCACACAGGTGCGCACAATAAAGCCATTGCGTCGGGGTTGATTTGGCGTCTGGCCACCACCCACGAAACGATGAGCGCTTCGCATCTTCAGGGGTGACCGATTTCCGGAGCATCCTTTCTTTTTCCTGATGATATCTGGTTTTTAGGGGCGCCGCAGCTACTTGGCAATGTGCACCAATTTCGCATCTTTTTTCTGCAAAAAAAGACAGACAAGAGTCAGTAGAAACCAAAGAAAGGAGAACCGGACCGGAGCCGGAGACCGGAGACCGGAGACCCGGAGACCGGAGACCGGAGACCCGGAGACCGGAGACCCGGAGACCGGAGACAGAGACAGGAGACAGGAGACAGGAGACAGGAGAAGGAGACAGGAGACAGGAGACAGAAGCAGGACAGGAGACAGAAGACAAGGGAGACCAGATACACGAGACACGGACACGAGACACGAGACACGAGGGACACGAGACACGAGGACACCGAGACACGAGGAGACAATCTAATGGTTCTGAATTTTAAGCTGTTTATCCAATTAACTGGTTTTTAACCTGATTGAATAAAGAAAAACAATGGCTTGCATAAATCGATGTTGAGTAGGCGTTTTCCAACCCTGGGACTTTGAATAGCTCATTTCTGTCCCCAAGGTTAGGTACACATCATTGTCTTTGTGGGTTAGGCGTATAGCTGCTTGGCACAGGACTATTATATAGTTCAGTGCCACAGACCACATTCAGAATACTTACTTTTTTATGCTATCAGCTGATGTTAAGGCTTATCAGGACCGGAGTGAGTTGATGCCGCGAAGCGCCTCATAACGTAGTCTTACAGATGGGCCAAAATCCGACTTCGTCGTGCTTGCTTGTTGCTCAGCTTTGCTTTGCGTGGGTTTCCAGGGGATGAACTACCGTTTCCACTGCACTGATTATGCAAAAGTATTACACTGATAATCTTGACCCGGGTAAAAAATAACCACATGGTATAGGCTACGTGGAAATATTTAACACAACTGAAGAAACTCTCCCATCCATAAGATGAAAAAAATGCATATCGGATTGCAGGATAAGCACCGTGCCTTGACTTTTCGAATTCACTCCGCAGGTGAGAATCAAAAGTAAAAATAACTACAGTGACAGAAAGGTGCAGGTAACGTATGCTTTACTATTGCACTCAAACAACAATGCTTAATGCAGGTGCCCTCAATAATAAGTGGACACCCGTTAAGCATCATATTTGGAATCAGCACATCAAAATAGCTTGGGAAATGCACAATTTATGCATGAGACAGGTGTTGGACTCCAGGTAAAATAATACCGTAATCATGCATGATATCCAACACATACAACAACAATATAATTGAAGCTAGTTTGATAGTTTATGAAGATGATATGTAGCTTTCGTGTGAGGAATATTTGCTGCTGATGTTTCAGTTAACGTAAAGATAAAAAGAGCAAATCAGGTCAAACAATGATATCCCAGGAAGTAAAAATATTATAAAAAAGACGATGACAGTCATTGATCAAACCGTTCGATTTAGAGGGCGGACGTACCTTTAGTTGCCTTGCAGAGTCATTTATGATCGCCGGGTTCCTGCGAATTGTAGTCCACTGCATGGCAGAAATATTGGCTGATCTCTCGCTTCACTGGTAAGCAATCTCGGCTATCGGCTATATATCAGATAGAAAGTAGTAAAATATCCGTTTGAAGAACGATCTATAGGCGTACCAAATTGTCCAGGCACTCACACACACATCCCTCGCCAGCACTATTGCGCGTCTCACCGCACATTCCGCATCAACCAGCGACTCCCTGCCGCCCGTCCGGCACCATTCCATCCGACCCGTCCTAGGTCACGTGACCTCTGCCCTGAGGGCAGGCTAGCGCAGGCGGCGCCCGGCCCCGCTCAGAGCCCGTGCAGCAGAAACAGGCGAGGGAAGGGGAGGAAAAGTGAATTGACGGAATTATTTTATATTGTTGTTTTAAACCATGCGAGCGTGTGGCTGTGTGCATATGTTGATTGATGAATGTTGTGTTGGAATAATTGGTGTTTACTCTCAGGCAGCCAGGCAGGTAGGGCGCACCGCGTGACCATTCGTAATACGGAACAGCCCGCAGCAGTAATTACGACTTATCGTGCGTTAGCTTTGTTGTGATTGTGAGAGAAGATACAAGCATTGAAAATTATTTTTAACTCGTGCACCTGTCGGATTTTGAGCATGTTTTTGGTGTGTGTGTGTGTGTGTGGTGTGTGTGTTGTGTGTTGTGTGTGTGTGTGTGTGTGTGGTGGTGTGTGTGTTTGTGTGTGTGTTGTGGTTGTGGTGTGTGTGTGTGTGTGTTCGGGGTTTGTGTGTGTGTGTTGTGTGTGTGTGTTGCGTTGTGTGGTGTGTATGTGTGTGTTGTGTGTGTGTGTTGTGTGTGTGTGGTGCGTGCGTGCGTGCGTGCTGCGTGCGTCTGGTTGCGTGCGTGCGTGAACGTGCGTGCGGTGCGTGCGTGCGTGCGTGGTGGGTTGTGTGTGTGTGTGTGTGTGTTGTTGTGTTGTGGTGGGTGTTGTGTGTTGTGGTGTGTTGATATCAGATCCGATTAAATCATGACGTATTGTTCAAGAGTCTTTTATGAACCCTGTTCGTTCCGATATTCCACGCTGTTCCGACTGGTGTTTTTCCGACCACGCTGCTCACAGACACTATAGACCATCTGCACCATTGGTGGCGTGTCCATAACAGCAAGCTTGCGCATCCATTTATGTCCAGGGAATCATAGAAATCAAATACTACGGTCAGTCCATGTCTATTGTCTATTGATTTCAATAAACTGCTATATATTGTCTAATAACTCGGCACTGATAGACATCTCATCCGAAAGACATTGACTGCGGAATAGGGGTCAAATATCCCCCCCTCCTGGTTATCTTCCGAACCAATGATCGCAGCGAGACGCGTAAGGCGGAATTAAACAGTTATCAATGAGCATCACAATTTTCAACTTTTCTATAAAAAAATAGGTCACATATCAGGGGTCATACTTTCCATAGGCCTTCTATTGCAACCTTTATCACCCAAAGTGCTCTCTAAGGTATAATACTCATCCCACATGACACAAACTGAGATTGTTGGCGAAAGTCAGGAACAATGTCAGGACACAAAAGGTCACTATGCACAAAATAACTACTAATATCATGCGACGCATTTTTTAAGAATCATTTTTCATTTAAAATTCGACAGTGATACTCATTTTACCAACTGATCTTATTTAAGGGAAGTTTATATCAAGCTCAGTTCAAGGAAACCCGTCAGGTAACAAAAAGTCAAAGTTCGAAATTGATAAATATAAATACAAATAGCAAATCTCTAGACCAGTTTTGTGATTTGTCTCAGAACTGCAGTGGAGACGTTTATTTGTTCGTAGCTAACCATTAAAAGCAAAAACAAAACTCGATATATAAATGCGTCATGAGTACTTATTCATACTTTAGGAGCCATAAGTCAGTCAAAAATTGTGATATTGTTTTTGAACTTGATCTGGAAATTACCCGTATGTGGTTGTCTGTTATATATTTTGTTTATTTGGATACTTTTAGAAATGTATTCTGTGGGTGTTTTCCCAAAACAATATGTATTTTTGGAGGATTAAAAAAGGAGATATCCATTTTTTAGCTCTTGCCATTTGCTCATTTTTTGTGCGATCTGTTAAAGTTGAGCTGATTTTGCGTCGGACTCGTGTGTAGTGACGACACCAAAGTCGCTATATCTCGATTTTGTATCGGCAAAATTGCTTCATTCTCAATTTGCACAGAAGAGATAGCGCTATTGGTTTTTGAGTTATTACAAAACTTCGTCAGAAGGCGTTTTTCGCCCCCCCCCCAGTCAACGGCGGGTTAAATGAGCTACAACTCTTGAAACGGGATAACTTTTCCTATGTGTGGTTACTTCTTGTGCCTATCGACAATAGCTTCAGCTAAATAAAGGTCGGATTCGATCTCGGAGTCGGAGTCAGAGTCAGAGTCAGAGTCAGAGTCGGAGTCGGAGTCGGAGTCGGAGTCGGAGTCGGAGTCGGAGTCGGAGTCGGAGTCGGAGTTGGAGTTGGAGTCAGGGTCACCTGAAAACTGATCGACTCTGCATCCCTGATCAATTGTCATTGGCAAAAAAGTCCTGGTGACCTGAGATGACCTTAGCTGACCTTACAGACGTCATCGAGAAACAAATGCACGTGAGTCATCAATAATAAACTAAAATAACATGATTCTGAAAGATTTGGTCTGATCCAATGCATAAGTTCACTGAAAAGAAACCGTTTATATATTTCCATTGGCTTATAATGGGGAGGACACGAAATTAGCCTGACATTAGGTCACTTATACAACAAAATATATACATTATGTGTAGGTAAATATAACTTTATGAAATCCTGCGACATTCAAAGCTCTCGGACAAACACAGTGGCTTTGGCACGACCAGAAACATTTTGGGAGGCAAGGTCACTTGGCGTGACTGACCTGGTAATCTGACCTGAGATGATCTGAGTTAAAACTTTCACAAAATGTGGGTAATGGATGCGCAAATAGCTGTGCTAAACTTGGTGGCTCTGCGCGACGCCGTCTTCTCACTATTCGCGAACAACTCAGGAGCGGGGTGTCAAAAAGATTCCCCCACCAAGGCGAGGGATATTGTTTGAACGAAAAATAATAGCATTTATAGAAAACATGTATCTGCCATGTTTTGCACATGACCCTGAGGTCAGTTTTAAAAAGGGAACAAATCAGAAAAATAACTACCCTTTTGTCAAGGTCATGACGGGTCAGACTTGTAACTGACTCAGTTGAGTCATGAGTCGACTCATGAGTCAGACATTTTTGGATGAGTCATGAGTTGAGTCGACTCGACTCAATTTGTAAAAGCGGCAATTGAGTCAAGAGTCGAGTCGATTCAGTTTGTTTGAAACAGCACTTGAGTCAAGAGTTGAGTCAGTTTTTCGGTTGTGAGTCAGACTTGAGTCGACTAAAAAAATATGAGTCGTTACAAGTCTGCGCCGGGTCACCCAAGGTCAAGCAAAATGACAAGCTTGAGTAACAAAAAATGTTATTCAGCTCAAGCGAAGTCGAGTGGTTTATAGGTTTATCAAATTTAAATAACCCGAAATTATATGAAAAACAAAAATATTTGAGTTTTGTCTGAACTGTTAAAGGGAATGTTTCACATTAACATAAGATTTGAGNACACAGTGGTGTCAACCGCTCGTCTCTATCTCTTTTTTATCAAAAGTTATCAGCAAATCATTGCTGATGACCTCAGATGACCTCAAATGACCTTGTAGAGATCAATGAGCAAAACTGCAAACCACTTGATCATCAGAAGAGCCCAAAAAACATGATTCTGACAGACATATCTATGATCAGTCATATATTTTCTGAATTAGAAGCATTTTGTTTATTTTCCCCATTCACTTATAATGGGGAGGTCCGAAAATTTGACTGACCTTAAGGTCACCGATACAAAAAATCAAGATATAGAAGTTTGGTAGGTATGTATAATCATTAATGAAATCCTGCAAGTTTCAAATCTTTCGAACAAAAACTGTGGCTTTCGCAGATCACAAACATTTGGAGGCAAGGTCACTTAAAGTGACCTGATGACCTGACCTCGGTTGACCTGAAGTAAAGTTTTTGTCAAAGTGTGGGAAATCGATGTTCAAACAGCTATGCAAAATTTGGCGGCGCTGCACGCCGCCGTTTTCCCACTATTCCGGAAAAACCTCAGGGGGAGGGGTCAAAATGCCCCCCCCCCCACCAGGGCGAGGGTTAATTAATGTTGGCATGTTGGCCTATGGAAAAACAAGTGGTTTTCGGGTTGCAATTTCAAGCATTTCCAAAATAATTCGTTCAGAATATGGTACACAATTGTGATGCCAAGGGCCTTGCCCTTTCATATCTGGGGTCGTTTTGGCAAAATTGAGTCAAATTTTTGCTCAAGAAATTATTTTATGGAACCCGGCACACCTTCCAATAGGGGTCACTTTCAGCTTATCTGACGGTATAAGGCGTCAGATTTCGCCTTTATTTACAATGCGTCAATACCGCTAATCAGCGCACCCGCAGAAAAGAAGGTGCCGTGCAGGCTTATGTTTCCATGGCAACCACAGCGACTCAACTAATGCAACATCTGACAATATGGGTCGTTTATTCGTATGAACCATGTTTGAAATATTCAATGTCTGTTTCACTATTTTACAACAATTCATACCAAATGGATATTTCGTTTGGTATTATTTCGCTCTTCGAATTCAGTACACCATTATCGCTATGTTTTTCGTAAGAATATAATTGAATTATTTTGTAGCACTAGGACTGTACTAAAAATATGTGGTATACAACGTAGAATCTAGTGTGGAGGTGGTGACGTAGGAACGAGACAACCTGTTCTTCTTAAGCCTTGGTCGCTCTGCAGTACCGCCCTTAAAGGGAGTGTGCCTACTCTTTTGAAATGTCAAATTATATTTTTATTACGGTAAGAAGCTATTCCTTTGATCATTGGTTACGATAAAATTCACGTCTGGAGCCTTTAATTGAAATTTTTACTTATATTCTGTTTTTGCATTTTGTTTTGTTTCAAAACTCATAAACGATCGTCACTATGACAGAGTACAAAGATGTTACCTATAATGGCGTCATCTGGCCAAAGAGTAACAATAATATGCTAGCCGTTGTAATTTTAAGAGCAATGCTTCTAGTGCGAAAGCTCTCTGGCGACTATTGATAATTAATCTCTGCAGTATGCTGATTGGCGACTTTGGAATATCTTCAGCAACTAAAGTGATTCTGGGAAATGAAAGCACATGGCTTAAATCAGAAAAATGTGGTTCTAAGACTAGTGTCAACAACTCCACATGACCAATGTGAGTAGGCACACTCCCTTTAACCCGGCATTGGCGAACTCAGCCGAACGCCATTGGCTGGAGGGGGGGGGGGGAACGTCCCCCCCCATCGTTATCTCCCAAACCAATAATCGCAGCGAGACGCGCAAGACGGCAATCGAAAGCTCTCAACGAGATCACTCTTTAACGTACTCGAAATTTTATCAATAAGGTCATATGTCAGGTCACAGTCAGGTCAAAGGTCAAATGGTAGTTATTTTAAGTTTTTGAGCCATACTTCCATCTAAAGCCGTATATTGAGACGGAAAATCGCACAAGTGCTCTAAAATGTATAGGCAATTCTCTCGTATAAGCAAACACGGAATAATTGTAGATAAAGGTGCAAGGTCAGGTCAAATCAGGTCATATTTCAAAGAGATCATGCGACAACATGTTTTTTAGGTTATCTTACACAAATAACTCGATTATAGCAGTCCATTTTCAGATTGACCCGATATCCAGGTTTAAGGTTCATATAGGTCAAATTTAGAAATATATAAATATATAACTTAAAAATGAATTTAATATAAATCAAGTTTTTGTCTCAGCAACACAGTGGTACTTTTATTTTTTATGTATCTGGTCGATAAAGCCCCCAAAACGTACTTTCAAAAAGTGTCGTCATGAGGTTATCATACTTGGGAAGCAATCAGTGATTCAAAAATAGAGATATGGCTTTGAAACTTGGTTTGGGTAATGTACATATGTGGTTCTCTTACATATCTTCCGTTTTTGAAATTTTAAAAAATTGTGATTTTGTGGGCCTTTAAAAAAAAATGATTTTTTGGGGGTCAAAATCCAAAGTTTTTACAAATCCGAGATAGCCATTTTCTACCCCTTGCAATTTGCTATCTTTCGACGTTTTTGAATTGCACTTTGCTTAAGGAATCGTCTATTTACAGCCTGTTAGAGCTTAGCTGATATTTGCGCCAAAATGGTGTGTAGTGACGTCACTAAATTCGATTTTACTCGAAAAAACGACAATTTTTTTTAATTAGCATTGAAGACGCCAAATTGATGTAGAATAAGGTACCTGAAGTTTGGCGTTGATAGCGCTGTCGGTTTGTGAGCTATTGTGAAAATCCCTGAGGGGGGGGGGGACGTTTTTCGCCCCCCAGCCAATGGCGGGTTAACTCCACCCACCACTCCGTCATCGACCGACCGGTCACAGGTCGGACAGCGCTAGTTCAAGGTCTGCCAGGGCAGAGCTAAGCTCTGACGTCAAAGCGTAGCTCTACCCTTTCACGATAGCCTCTACCCACCGATTGAATTCCCTGAGCGAGTTTTAAGATTATGAGCGAATGGCAAGTGATTTAATTGGTATTGAAGAATAACCGACATTAATAATACAATTTGGCGCAGGATCTAAAATATTAATTGCGAGAAATACAATCATGCTAGTTGGTTTCTCCAAAAGTTATCAACGAAAATAAGGATCCCAAGCAATCTCGTTCACAGTAATTCCACCAATTCCTTATTGTTGTCATTCCCATGCAGGTAACACACATCAATAATAGTGGAACTTAAAACGCAAACTGATCAAAAGTAAACGTACGAGTCTCGTGCACGGGGTAACACAATTAGTTATGTTCAATACTTTTAAACTAAAAAACTCAAAATATACTACTCGACAAAGATGCTACCGAAACAACTTTAACGTGCAGTAGCATATATTTGAATTTGGTCTCTTTATAGAAGCGTTTAAATTTCCCAAAATACTATACGCAACCTAAGTGTGACGTCAAAAAAGTAGCATGGGATACTCAGCTGACGACGTAGTGTTAAAGGCCACAGGCCGTAAGTTGTTCCTCAATTAATCGGAAAACGGCTTAGTTCTTAGTTATGTGAGATACATCACGTTATAGAAGGATATTTGCTTCACAGAAATTTTTACTTAATAAATAAAAGATAGACCTTATCGCAAAGAAATGAAGCGCAAATTTAAGCTCTATGCAAGAAGACAAACAGGTTAAGTGCGCATTTTCTGTGGTCCCGCAACTTTGTGACATAATATTTCCCTCCATAGCTTTTAATCATGCGCAATGCCCGTGTACTACGGAAACCCGTATACTAATCTGCGTCCTCTTAAATGTAATAGCAGTATATCATAGTATTACTGGTGATTTATACAGCTTCTGTGTTTTCACGTATAAGCGGGCAATCTCTTCAGTCTTCTGACTAATATCTTGTTTTCTCCATGCACTTATACTTAGATATTAAGCTCATCATTTTTTTCAATCGCGGATGGCTCAGCCTTATCGCCCATTATTCTCCCGAGACTATGGTGCCGGAGGTAGGGCCCTGGGGTTGACACCCCTGGGGATTCCCTCCTCTCGGAGCCTAAGGAATTTGATCCGGGCGGCTACTTCCCGGAATCGGCCACCACCGGGAATTGAACCCGGGGCCTGCTCCGTGGAAGTCCGAAGACATACCACGGAGCTACCGGCTCCCCTCACAGCTCAATTAAATATAAGAAGGGGGTACAATTTCTTCTTTATGTTTTCAGGAAAGTTGCTGACAATTATGACGTATGAGTATCACTCTAACACGAATTACGAAGCAACGTTAGCTTAAAACTAGCTTTAAATATTATTAAATAAATGATAAAAAATAGCCTGATCCATTTCGTGGCTTCTCAATGCTAAGCTCAACTTCATTTTAAAGGGAAAAACGACTTACATTTTGTGTCTATGGCCTTTAGCACTACGCAGTCAGCTGAGTATGCCACGCCGTCAGCTGATTATGTCAAATGACGTCCCGACTTAGGTTGCGTATTGCCAAACGATGACAGTAACGTGTTTTGTCTTTCCAGCTGGGTCCCGTCCCCGCTGGGTCCAGGGCGAGTGTCCCGTGAGCGACATTTCGTCCGCCTGCCGGACCAGCCAGCGCGACTCATGCTACGATGACAGCGCGTGTCGGTACGGCGAGCGCTGCTGCCCGTACGGCTGCGGCAAGCAGTGCGTCCAAGTCTGCCCGCGGCCGTGTAGGTCGGACGAGGAGTGTCGGATCGGCAACGATGGGTCACCCACCTGTGTATTGATCGCGCCGATCAATCCCTGCGACTACCACCCTCCGTGTCCCTACGGTCAGCATTGTATCATCGGCTACGGTGACAGACCACGGTGCGTCGATTAGATCTGTCTAAAACCGCGCAGCTGGCAAAGCTGTGTTTCTCATATGGCCGTCCAAAGCAAACAAGGTGAACTTTGCACTAAATCTCTGTGTATGAAAACAACAAATTTTCACTAGCTTCAAGTTGGTTGGGCAGTAAGTAAATGAATGTTTTTATGATGAATATATTTTGGCTTGGTGATTCGTGTGTGTATGGAAGCAGGATGAGTCATCGCCCAGATAGTTGCTGAAAAATATCGAAGAAGCATCCAGGGTTTTGAGTGGAAAGGCCGGGTTGAAGAATATATTTACAGGCATGACATTTGCGAAAAATATATACTACTCTCGCGTCTAAAAATACACGCCAACAGGAGCTGAGCTTACCTCTATCGGAATGAATAAAGGTACCTCTTTTTCCGCCCCCGTAGCTCAGTGGGAGAGCGCTGGTCTTCTGACCTACCTCAGTAGTGGCAGCCTGGGTTCGAGTTCGCTTCGGCGCTCGCTATTTGATCCTGGCTGGGATGGCCTCGGCCGTGGCAGCGGTCGCACTCAAGGCCAGGTGACGCAGCGAGCGGGGCGGACCGATGTCCAGGTATGTCCGGTGCACCGTAAAACTTTCGTCTCTAAATTTGTCGTCCAAACAGGAATTGCGCGATCGGGTGTGAGGTCAGGACCAGCGCAACAGGCTCTGCTTAGCGCGGGTCCTGACCTCGGAAAGCCATCCATACAGAACATTCTGATTTTTTTTTTAATGCAATGCTGGAATGCTGATTTATTTGTATAACACTCTTTCCATAGAACTCTCTGCGATGATATCAGACATTTCCGATGTGTTTGTTGTATATTAAACCGCGCTTGACCGGGGTATTATCCGAACACCATTGACCGGGGGCAAATATTGTCCCCTCGTTATCTCCGGAACCGATGATCGTATTGAGATGCGCAAGGTGGCGTTCGAAAGCTCTTAATGAGACGCATTGATTTTGTTTAATTGAGGTCACATCAGGTCAAGGTCGGGTGCCGGCTCAAAATCGAGATATTTGAGCTTATGTACCAAACATTCCATCCAGAGTCTTTTATTGCGTCCATGATCACCTTAAAGTTCACCTTGAAAAAAAAAAACGAGAAAAAGCTCAGAAATGATGAAGAGAAGCAAGAAATTAAGTATCATAATACTAGTAAGTCAAAGAAACCTATATTTACGCAGAAAATAAAATAAAAAATAAATTATCAATTATTGTTGAATTATTGGTGATTCAATTATTGGTGATAATTCATATTTTTTTCCTCTAAGTGATGCGAAATCAGCTTGCTTAGAAGCACGCATGTCATCAAAACGTCATCGATTTGGAGGGATCGTGGCGCATACAAGACCAGACTTGCCTAAAACTTGTTTTAAGGTACGTTGAAAATGCAACGCTTTAGAACCACGGAGATTAATTTCGACGTCAAATCAGCGTGCTCATTCATTATTTTTTGGCATAAATCGCGGCGAAGTCAACATAGATAAAACAAACGGCAGAGAATACAAAATATCTTTGCGTTATCTATGTTTATCCAAGAAGAAGTTTCGTGGTTGCATTCTAGTGGACGGTTGAAAGTTGCGTTAAATATTTCAACTTAGCCTATACCATGTATTCATTTACGGCAAATTATCAGTGTATTCTTTGTATAATCATTCATCAGTGCAGTGAAACGGGAGTTATTCCTGAAACCCATGATGCACGCCAGAAAGCAAGCAAGATGAAGACAGATTTCGGCCNCAGTGATGTATGACGGTGACATTAGCCAGGCGATGTCTATTACTGACAGTGAATGTATGACGGTGACGTTAGCTAGGCGAATGTCATTCTGACAGTGATGTATGACGGTGACGTTAGCAGGCGATATCATAACTGACAAGTGGCTGTATGACGGTGTACGTTAGCCAGGCGATGTCATTACTGACAGTGATGTATGACGTGGACGTTAGCCAGGCGATGTCATTTTACTGACAGTGATGTATGACGGTGACGTTAGCCAGGCGATGTCCATTACTGAAGTGATGTATGACGGTGACGTTAGCCAGGCGATGTCATTAACTGACAGTGATGTATGACGGTGACGTTAGCCAGGCGATGACATAACTGCCAGTGATGTATGGCGGTGACGTTAGCGCAGGCGACGGCAACTGACATGTGAGTATGACGGTGACGTTTAGCCAGGCGACGTCATAACACTGAACAGTGAGTATGATGGTGTACGTTAAGCCAGGCGATATGATTATGACAGTCGATGTATGACAGTGACGTTAGCCAGGCGATGTCATTACTGACAGTGATGTAATGGCGGTGAACGTTAGCCAGGCGATGTTCATTACTGACAGTGAATGTATGACGGTGACGTTAGCCAGGCGATGTCATTACTGACAGTGATGTATGAAGCAGTGACGTTAGCCAGGCGAATGTCAATAACTCTGACAGTGATGGTATGGCGTGACGTTAGCCAGGGGGCCCCCGGGAATTTATCAAATAAACTGACAGTGATGTATAGACGGTGACGTTAGCGCAGGAGATGTCCAATTACTGTGTGACAGTATGTATGGACGGTGACGTTTAGCCAGGCGACGTCATAACTGACAGTGAAATGTATGACGGTGACGTTAGCCAGGCGATGTCATTAACTGACAGTGATGTAGACGGTGACGTTAGCCAGGGCGATATCATAAACTGACAGTGATAGTATGACGGTTACGTTTAGCTAGGCGATGTTCATAACTGACAGTGGATGTATGACAGTGGACGTTAGCCAGGGCGACGTCATTACTGCAGTGCTGTATGACGGTGACGTTAGCCAGGGCGAAGTCATTAACTGACAGTGATGTTGACGGTGACGTTTAGACAGGCGAATTGTCATTACTGACAGTGATGTACTGACGGTGACGTTAGCAGGCGATGTCATAACTGACAGTGATGTATGACGGTGACGTTAGCCAGGCGAATGTCATAACTGACAGTGATGTTATGACGGTGGAGTTAGCAGGCGATGTCAATAACTGACAGTGAGTATGACGGTGGGAACGTTAGCCAGGCGACGTCATTACTGCAGTGCTGTATGACGGGTTGACGTTAGCTCAGGCGGATTGTCATTACTGACAGTGATGTATGACCGGTGACGTTAGCCAGGCGACGTCATACTGACAGTGATGTATGACGGTGAACGTTAGCGCAGGCGATATCATAACTGACAGTGGAATGTATTGAACGGTGACGTTAGCCAGGCGATGTCATTACTGACAGTGAGTAATGGACGGTGACGTTAGCCAGGCGATATCATAACTGACACAGTGGATGTATGACGGTGACGTTAGCCAGGCGATGTCATAACTGACAGTGATGTATGACGGTGACGTTAGCCAGGCGACGTCATAACTGACAGTGATGTATGACGGTGACGTTAGCCAGGCGATGGACAGTGATGTATGACGGTGACGTTAGCCAGGCGATATCATAACTGACAGTGATGTATGACGGTGACGTTAGCCAGGCGATATCATTACTGACAGTGATGTATGACGTGACGTAAGCAGGCGAGTCATAAACTGACAAGTGATTGTATGACGGTGACATTACCAGCGACGTCATAACTGACCAGTGATGTATGACGGTGACATTAGCCAGGCGATGACATAACGACAGTGATGTATGACGGTGACATTAGCCCAGGCGATTGTCCATTACTGACAGTGATGGTATGATCGGTGACGTTAGCCAGGCGATATCATAACTGAACAGTGATGTATGACGGTGACGTTAGCCAGGGGCGATGTCATAACTGACAGTGATGTATGAAGTGACGTAAGCCAGGCGATGTCATAACTGACAGTGATGTATGACGGTGACATTAGCCAAGGCGACGTCATAATGACAGTGATGTATGACGGTGCATTAGCCAGGCGACGTCATAACTGACAGTGATGTAATGACGGTGACGTTAGCAGGCGGGCAGCAGCCTCGACTGATAACGTGTGCGTGACTTCACAAAAGATAGTGACTTCACTCGTAAAGCAGAATGTGCGCGGAGGTATGCCATAATCACCACTGGCGCAGGCGCGGAATCCAGGGGTGCGCTTGGGCGCGCCCCCCCCCCCTCTGAGCCGGGTCTCGCCTATGGCGCGCCTGGAGGGTAAAAGTTGTTGTATTGGGCGCCCTCCCCTGACCGAAATCCTGGATCCGCGCCTGCTTGCTTTAATTCCACACGGGGAGGTTTCCTTATAAGTAGCGAGAGGTAAAACAACGGCGAATACTCGGGACCATTTACACGGTTAAAGGAATTATTAAAAATGATTGACAGAGTCAGAGATGCCACACAACTTTGTCTTTCGACAACTTTGTCACGTGACAGGTTTGTCGTTACTAGGGATAACATCTGTTGGCAATTGTGTCAGCCACATCTCATTGTTTTTGTTTGTTTTTTGTTTGTTTTTTATGTGATTCGTTATCTTCATTTTTAGCTAAAGCTGTCGATTATTAGCTCTCCCTCCGGCAGGGATTAAGTTGTATAACACGACAGTTTGATGCACATTTTGCAACAAATCAAGTTTCTTATGTTCTGCATTCTTTGTCTGACTTCGTCATGCATCACGTAATGTGACGGCCTGAACATACCGTTATTAGTTTATCATTCTCCAACTCATTGCATTTAAACCCGGCATTGTTGCTGGGTCTCAGCCGAACGCCATTGTTTGGGGGGGGGGGCGAAAAAAACGCCCCCCCACCTTACATCTCCCGAACGCAATAATCGCAGCGTTTTAGACGCGCAGACGGCAAATCGAAAGTTCAACGAGATCACTACCTTAAGCGTACTCGAAACTTGATAAATAAGGTCATATGTCACGTCACAGTCAGGTCAAACGGTCCAAATGGTAGTTATTTAGTTTTTGCCATACTTCCCATCCAAAGCCGTTATATTGAATGACGAAAATCCGCACAAAAGTGCTCTCAATGTATAAGTGCATCTCTCGTATAGCAAAAGTGAAAATTGTCAGAAAGGTCAAGGTCCAAGGTCAGGTCAAATCAGGTCACTAATTGCAAGAGATCATGGACACATGTTTCATGGGTTATCTTACACAAATAACTCGATATAGCAGCCTATTTTCAGATCTGACCGATATAAGTCAAGGTCAGGTCATAAAGAGGTCAAATTTGAAAATATATAAATGTAAATACAAAATGCAGTTAATATTATCCAGTTTTGTCTCAGCAACACAGTGATACATTTATTTGATGTATCTGGTCGATAAAGCCCCCAAAACGTATTTTCAAAAAATGACGTCATGAGGTAATTATACTTGGGAAGCAATCAGTGATTCAAAATAGAGATCATGGCTTTGAAATTCGGTTTAGGTAATGTAAAAATATGTGTTCTCCTACATATCTTTCGGTTTTTGAAAATGTTAAAAAAATGTTAATTTGGTGTGGCATTTTTTCAAAAAAGATTTTTTTGTTTTTTTGGGGTCAAAAAAAAGTTTTCCACAAATCCGAGATAGCCATTTTCTACCCCTTTGGCAATTGCCTATCTTTTGAAAGTTTTGAATTGCCATTTTGGCTTTAAGGAATGGTCTATTTAACAGCCTGTTAGAGCTTAGCTGATATTTGCGCCAAAGTGGTGTGTAGTGACGTCACTAAATTCGATTTAGCTCGAAAAAAATTCGACGATTTTTTTTTCAAAATTTGCATTGAAAACGCCAAATTGATGTAGGATAAGGTACCCGAAGTTTGGCGTTGATAGCGCTGTTCGTTTGTGAGCTATTTGTGAAATCCATGAGGGGGGGGGCGTTTTTCGCCCCCCCCCCCCAGCCAATGGCGGGTTAAGCTAAAGCTGTCGCTTATTTGTAGCTCTCCCTCTGCAGAGAGCTTTCCCTTTGCAGAGCGTTCACTGACACACTATCTGGTATCTATCTCGATTAACCCATACACTCTTCTGGTTATAAGCCAAGAGGCATATATTGGTGTATAGGAAGTAGGAACATATATATTATATATACATACAAGGACATAAGACGTCACCATTACAAACAATTACTGAGGCTGGCAAGTGCTTAACGTGTGTCAACAAGGCACCTTAAAGGGAATAGTTCACCTTTAACATGAGGTTTTGAAATGATTTGTAGAGCAGATCGAAAAATGGGTTGTGGCTGAATAATTACCTCGCTAAGCTAAGTAATTTTGACACAGGACTGGTGGTCCCTTTACAACATTAAGAAGAAGTTCCGGGCGGTTTCGGGGCACGGATCAGTCTTTAGTGCCCCGAAACTTCTTCTTCTAAAAGGGCCCACTATTCATGTATCGAAATTACTTGCGTAGCAAAGTAATTATTTCACCACAACTCATTTTTCGATATTCTCTTCAAATCTGTTGTCTCAGTTCAAACCCCGCTAAAGGAGATTTTGTATAAGTGGCCACCCATGAACAGGCGACCAGGAGTGCCCCGCCCTCGATCCCAACGACGCACATCACCTTGAGCCTTGAGGTAACACCAGAAAACAAAAGAGAAAATGTCGCGGCACGCCCAGCTCTAAAAATGAGGAAAAAATAAATAAAAAGCAGATGAAGAAAGAAGGTCTAGGTGTTACATGTGGTCAAAAATATGATTTTCTTAAGAAGCTTGTCTCCGAAAATACTTCCCACCAGCAAGGTATTGCCGTGTCAGCCGGTGGTGGGTCTCCCCAGCAGAAAGCAGGAAGCGCCTCTCACAATGCGCACATGGATGTGTCCCACTCCCACTATCCCTTTGAATGTCGGCTTCAATAGTCTGACTACGCTCGAGTGCACAGTATAACTTCGTATAATACATACCGAGCTGCATAGCACGCTAACATCACGTAAATGCGTACAATTTACGCTACCCAAAGCATCCATAGCCAGCAAAGCGGCATTGGCGATGATTGGTGGCAACTATTTTCACAACCATTTTCACACGCGCAGGTGATAAATGCTGAAATTTAACAAGTACACCACAGAGTAAGTTCGCATCGGTTCACAGTTCACGTCCATTGCTTCAGACAATACCTACTCGGTGTTAAACCACTCAGTGAAATATCACCTCGGGAAACACAAACCGCTTATAAGATGCCAACCGTGTTTAAATCTAGCCGGAAGTGGAACCGCGCCGGACGCAAATGCGGTTTGCAGGCAAATTATCTGTAGTTGTTTTGGTTTCACCACCCGCTAGAAATGTAACAAGCTGCTTTAACCCTTATTAGCCACCATTATCTGATAATGGTCATGGGGTTTATGGATGCGCCAAATGCGAGGTTACACCCGACCTTAAGTAAATAGGCAATACAAACATCCAGAGTCCCAATTAACAAGGGTTCAGCTCACATCGTCTACGGCCATAACTAAGGGAAAGCTGTAAGTCCTGAGAAAACCACTGTCAAACAACTTGTGGTGTCGACCATAGGCGTAGGAGCCGGGGGGGCGGGGCAACTGCCCCCCCCCCCCAACATTGTCGGATTTTAACATTACGCCTATGGACGTTGCATGGAAAGAATCGACTTCAAAATGCCGTTTGCCCCCCAACTTCAAATGAGTTCCTACGCCCCTGGTGTCGACACAGAAATATTGCTAGTTAATGCCAAAATGGAGGAAAGAGTCTAACCGTCACATTCATTTAGCGTGACGAAAGGTTTAATCGATTAAAAGAGCATTTTGTGGCAATACTGTGCTTATCACAGTACGGGTGTTCGACAGCAAAGTCGTTCGGAAAAGCAAAGCATAGACCATGTTTTCATTCGGTCGATCAATATCGCTTCACTGATTATCTTGACGTTGACTAGTGTTCCTCCACTCCAAGTTCAGCATTTTCGCGTCTTACATGTCTTTGCTGTGTCCGACTCGTTTTGTGTCATTGTTAGTATGTAATATGAATCAAAATAAAGACCCATAAACTACCAGAAAAATATACACAAGCTATTATTATTATTAGCAGATATGATCGTGATCGGCACTAACAGCAGATACTCAGTGAAAGTAACTCACTATTTCCGATTGGCCTATGTTATACGATGATGATGATTGGGGTTTAAGGGCGGACCGACAACAAAGGTCGCATGCCGCGCAGGCCCATGTTATACTAGTGACGTCATGTTGCCATCTCGCGCCTGCAGTCGCTACAAAGTTACCAGGTTAACGTAGGCTGACAGTAAGCCACCACACCATCGACATTGACGTATCTGACATGATGCACGAAATACGGATAATAACCAGACTAATATGCATACAAAACGGAATAAAAGAAACCGACTACTCGAGTTAGTAACAAGGGATCGTATGGAACCAGTAGCTCATTTATTATAAACTTTAGACCTGATGATGATAGAAATGTCGAAAGCTTATCTGTTGCAATAATTCATTTTTTTACACTAAAATAAACAATTGGCATGTTACTGATCATTATTCACAGTTGTTGACAAGTCGGTAACTATCAGACCTATAGCACGCTGCATCGGTAAACAGTATTAAATGGCCGCTATAGCACTATATAAGCCCAGAATAGAAACGTTACGTGCGACTGAACGTATGTAAGTTAGTTAGAGTGTTAGTTAGAAAACAAGCTTTCCACTGCAAACAGGTGCTTATTAATATTAATTATAACGAACGAAACCAGTATGGAAGTTACTACAGTACCAAATAAGCAGTTCTGACTGTGGGTAAATTCGGCGACAGACATTTTTCGCCGTACAATGCTAAACAAGATTTGAAGCAAGATTTGAAGCAAGATTTGAAGCAAGATTTGAAGCAAGATTTGAACAAGCAAGATTTGAACATTTGAACATTTGAACATTTGAACAACTTCACCGGCACAGCATTATCGATAATGCCAACAAGAACCCGAAATGCATCAAACCAACTTTCTATAAAATAATTCATGCCATCAAATTATTGGGCTTAACTTTGAGAACAAATGTCACACTAAAACGCATCAATGGGGGTCCGAAGGACCAGCGTCCTGCACCGCTGACAAAATGGAAGGAGGAACTTTATCATGCGTGATCTTTCGCGGGCCTTCCCTAAGTAATATCATTATACAGTGAACTAGGCTGAACTGGCGTCGCATAAATCGGTATGAATTGTTGATGATTATAGGGATGCTAATTCGGACTTCCGTCCGTTGTAATAGCATGATTATATGTATGAACCGTCTATAATGAAGGCAAATAAGTACGGTAGCAAATGTTTGCTATAAATTCAACCGAGACTGAGCTCGTGAACGAGCCGCACATCACATGGCAAAAAAAAACATGCAAGCCAGCTGTAACACGAATAAGAAAAGCAACTTCACGTCCTCTGAGCAGCGGGTTGTCCAGAGCAAATGCCGTGCAAATTATTGCAAACGAAAGGAAACATCGACGGTAAAACAAAACATAACACTAAAATGCAGCGACTTTGTGAGTTGAAGATCAGACGCACCACAACAAACCAGTAAAATCCAGATACATACATCAACAGGCAAGCCAGTGATGAGGGCATACACATGCAAATGACTTATGAAAAGGGTGTAGAGTGTAGACGACAGAAGCGAACACTAGGTCATGGCGATTCCCCCGGTAGAGCCGGTGGAAGAAACGGTGCCTTGACTGCATGTAAGTGGGTACCGTATACAATCATGCAATGCTGGCAAACCTGCGTCCGAAGAGTCATAACACTTCCTATGTGTTGCGTACACGAACAAAACCTACTAGCAAATATCAGAAAGGAAATCGAAATCAGGAAACTAAAAACGTCACATCCATGCAGCTAAGCCAAAATACGATCACACAACATAAAAGCACGTCTTAGATGACAAAAAAGCAAATGAAACTCTTGCAGAGAATGCACTCAACGCAGACATAGCAAGAAACGCTCATGTAAAACGCTCTGCTCGGTAGGTTCCTTGCGAGAAATCTGGCAGACCAAACGCCGAGTGAGAATACATAGGTCACACAGGGTGAGATGTGCGGTGCCGCGTGCGAGGCACCACTCACCGTTCCACTCCGACGCATGCGTTCACCGCAGACCACACTAGAACGAGCTGCAAGAGGCGAAAACGACGACGAAAAACTTGCTTTACGAAACACTCCACTCGACGCTATGAACAACAACACGCAGAACGTGTGTCCTGCGAAAGGCCCCAGACTTGCGAACCTCGAGAACTTCGACAAACTCATCCATATTGTTGTTCATAGGACGGATGTGGACATGGTGAAAATTTTGTAGCAAGTTTTATCATCGCCTTCCGCTCGTGCGCGCGGCGGTACATCAAACAGCGGGTAGACTCACCCGTAGCATCTCATCCGGCATCGCTTTGTTTACGGAGCCCATCTGAGAGCGAGAGACGGTGGCGTCACACACACGCACACAAACACACACCAGACGACAGTACACCACTAGATACGCAACCGACTGCGTATAAGTCATTATGGCATACGCAGGGCACTCATGACGTCATTAGGGCACCCATGACGTCATCACAAAACATACACATGATGACCCGCGGCGGACCCAGCCGAGGCGAATAGGCAGCACCTTGCACAGCAACATTTCCGCCGTGAACTCCTAGAGATCGGTCATGAAAGCGTACCAACAACACATTTCGGTATTTTTTAGGACCGCAGACCCAAGAACACCTTAAAATGCTTCATTTTTTCAGAGCAATGATTGCATGGTCTCCGACATGTTTTTGTCGGTAGAACGTTGTCGTAATTTTCCACTGCAGGCGGCAAACGGTCGTGCATGACGAGCCGAAGACGGACAGCGACGCTGCTAAGATGCGACAATCCACACTTCGTCACATGCACAGTGCACACGCGAGGCACGTGCACGCCACCGGTGTCGTGTACACGAGGCGATCCGCCACCTCAGAGACTATTCAGTCGACCGTGACGGTTATACGACGGAAAAACGTGCATACCGCCTCCCGTCCAGCGTTAGCAAGCTCGGAATTCTTCCAGTCGAGGTGTTCTTCATTTAAAATGAGCTGTTAAGGGTGTGTGTCCCGTGTGATGGAAGATAACATCTGTCACGTTCCGCAAAACAGGCATCGGTAAAATGACGGGCTGCAAAGGATCCTCGGTGCAATACAAACCGACTATACAAACGACTAGCAAAAGCCGCGACCCTATCGCCAGAGACACTCAGCTGCCCGCCCTGAGCGGAGCAGAGAGCACACAGAGTGCTGTTCTGTCCGCCGCGCAACCGGCCTACAGGCGCTCCTTAACTCAGCTTAACACGCCCAGCAGTCACCGGCACCGCCCGCAGAGCTGTCGAGTCGAGCCGTGCTGTGCCGCTGAAGGTCGGTCCGCTCTACAACATCGGACGGATCGATCCGCGAGTTGAGCCGTGCTGTGCCGCTGAAGGTCGGTCCGCTCTACAACATCGGTCGGATCGATCCGTGAGTCAGCCTGCTGTGCCGGCTGAGTCGGTCCGCTCTACAAATCGTCGATCATCCGTGAGCTCGAGCCGTGCTGTGCCGCTAAGGTCGGTCGCTCTACACACTCCGTCGATCGATCCGTGCAGTCGAGCGTGCTGTGCCGCTGAAGGTCGTCGCTCTACAACATCGTCGCATCGATCCCGGTCGAGCGTCTGTGCCGCTATGAAGGGCGGTCCGCTCTACATTCGGTCGGATCAACCGTAGTCGAAGCCGTGCTGTGCCCGCTGAAGGTCGTCCGCTCTACAACATCGGTCATCTCGATCCGTGAGTCTAGCCGTGCTGTGCCGCTGAAGGTCGCGTCCGCTCTACAAATCGGTCGATCGATCCGGATTCGAGCCGTCTGTGCCGCATGAAGTCGGTCCGCTCTACAACATCGTCGGATCGATCGTGAGTCGACCGTCTGTGGCCGCTGAAAGGTCGGTCCGCATCTACAACATCCGGTGGTCGATCCGTCGAGTCGAGGCCGTTGCTTGTGGCCCCCGTTGAAGTCGGTCCTCTACAGACATCGAGGTCGATCGATTCGTGAGTCGGCGTGATCGAACGCCGTGTCTGTGCCCTGAAGTCGTCCGCTCTACACACGTCGGATCGATCGTGATCGAGCCGTGACCTGTGCCGCTGAAGGTCGGTCCGCTCTACACATCGGTCGGATCGATCGTGAGTCGAGCCGTGCTGTCCGCTGAAGTGTCCCTCTACAACAGCTCGGTCGGATCGATCCGTGAGGTCGAGCCGTGAGTCAGCCTCTCTGCCGCTGAAGATCGGTCCGCTTCTACAACATCGGTCGATCGATCCGTGAGTCGCCGTGCTGTGCCTGAAGGTGGTTCGCTCTACACATCGTTACATCTCGAATCGTTGGTCGAGCCGTTGCTGCTGCGCTAAGCTCGGTCCGCTCTACAACACTCGTCGGATCGACCGTCGAGTCGACCGTGCTTGTGCGCTGAGGTCGGTTCCGCTCTACAACATCGGTCGGATCGATCCGGAGCGAGCCGTGCTGTACCGCATGAAAGGTCGTCCGCTCACAACATCGTCGGATCGATCCGTAGTCGAGCCGTGCTGTGCCTGAAGGTCGTCCGCTTACAAACATCCGGTCGGATCGATCCGTGAGGCGAGCCTGAGTCGAGCCGTGGCTTGTCGCCGCTGAAGGTCGGTCCGCTCTACAACTATCGTCGATCGATCCTGGTCGAGCCGTGCTTGTGCCGCTGAGTCGGTCCGCTCAAACATCGGTCGGACCATCCGTGAGTCGAGCCGGCTGTGCGCTGCAGGCGTCCCTCTACAACATCGGTCGGATCGATCCGTGAGTCGAGCCGTGAGTCGAGCCGTGCTGTGTCGCTGAAGGTCGGTCCGCTCTACAACATCGGTCGGATCGATCCGTGAGTCGAGCCGTGCTGTGTCGCTGAAGGTCGGTCCGCTCTACACTATCGGTCGGGTCGAGCCGAGCCGTGCCGTGCCGGCGTGGGGTGGTCCGCTCTGCTCACTCGCAGGCCACCACCATCCCTCGGCGACCGCAGCCGTGCCGGCGTGGGGTGGTCCGCTCTGCTCACCGCAGGCCACCACCATCCCTCGGCGACGCACATCATCACAGTCGGATCTGGTCCAGACTGACACAGCTCACCGAGACATGATACGCCCACGCTCTCCGTACACCCAAGCTATGAAGGCAGTTATATACAAGGTGGAACGGCGGTAACCGACAAGGCAAAACGCACCTATCTGAAGTGCAGGAAGGAGGGAATCGAATATCTCTTGGGACATATTTTGGAATACAAATATACAGCTTACTCTAAGTAAGATTGCACCGAGCAAACTCTAGCGATGCATCCAGCCAGAACCCAAATATGTTAGCTGGCCAACACTCGTAGTCGGTAAGCAGTCGCGCGCTGACCACAGTCCTCCCCGGCGTCTCCTGTGCTTCAAACCACGCTGACAGCTCCCCCGAGCCTCAGGACGCGTTCTGCGGGCCCGGCATCCGTCACTGGCTGGCAGCTCCTCTGAGCCTCAGGAGCTTCTGCGGCCCGGCATCCGTCCACTGGGTAGAGCAGTGCTCCAGCTCAGGCGCGTCTGCGGGCCCGCATCTCACTGGCTGGCAGCTTGTCCGAGCCTCAGGAGCCTCAGGACGCGTTCTGCGGGCCCGGCATCCGTCACTGGCTGGCAGCTCCTCTGAGCCTCAGGACGCGTTCTGCGGGCCCGGCATCCGTCACTGGCTGGCAGCTGCTCCGAGCCTCAGGACGCGTTCTGCGGGCCCGGCATCCGTCACTGGCTAAGCGGACCGCCTCTGTTGGCGCACCAGTCGCTGGTCATCGAACGTTTCCCAGCATTAACACCGCGATTGCCGTACGGTCACCGTCACCGTCACCGTCACCGTCACCGTCACCGTCACCGTCACCGTCACCGTCACCGTCACCGTCACCGTCACCGTCACAGTCGCCCCGTGACCGTGACCGCACCTAAACGCTGACAGCCATTCTTCGCTCCACTCGCTGACTGGCGTTCTGACCGCTTCGGAGCCACCCACGGAGCCACAGTCTGTAGTGTTGCGTCAGCTGCAGCGTCGATGCGTCAGCGACAAGACCACTAGCTGGCACTGGCAGCCGCCGGTCGCGTGCGAGGGACCCGTGTCAGTAGCGGACACAGCGTCACTTCCGGCCCTGTCCGCCTCATATCCGACCACAACACTGCCGACACCGCACAGGGAAAATCCACAAAACCCGACACGTGATTACAGGGAGCTTCGAATACTTGGTACGAAAAATGTAACAAGAAAGCCATGTGCTTTAAGAAAGGCCCCAAAGGACCACGGAGATTCAAGGACATAAATCAACATCCAGTTTATCTGTGCCGTTTTTCAGAGCGTGAACTAAAAAAGTTCCCTACTGCGGTGTTATTTTCGTGTCGCTGTTTTCCTCTGTGACGCCGGCCGCACCAGACACGGCCTCCTCGATGACCCTGCCACCGCAGCATCCTTCCTTCCTGGAAGCGGCCGCGCCGTCTGTCCTCCGTGACATCGGAGCCGCCACCGGTCCGTGACCACACGTCTGGAGAGCTGAGGAGGCCGGGCCGGGACGCGCGAAGGGCTTGTGACGCCGGCGCCAGCACAGCGAGAGGACAGACTACACAGTGCGGAATCGGTACAGAGCCAGTACACAGTACACCGGGGGTGTATGCAGAGCAGCAGGTGTGGGATATGTTGCAGGCGACAGCACAGCCTGGACTGGACTCGAGTGAATGCAGAATGCAGTGAACAGGCTCTCGGCACAGCACCACAACACAACCATGGTGATCAGTCGGCCTTCTGGGACGGACACTACAGACACCGTTCTAGAAGGGATGGTGCAGGACGGGATACGTCAACAGAGGAAGGTCTGCAGAAGATGACGAAAGGTCAACCCATGACGCACGGGCGCACGGGGCGCCATTCAGTGCCAGTGGTCAGAGAGGCTGGCCAAACACAGCCAAATGGTGTCGACAGCGTGTGTTGGCACCGGACTTAACCGAGTTATGTACGGGGTAACACGGGGTAACACGGGGTAACACGGGGTAACACGGGGTTACACGGAGAGGGAAAGGGCGCCGAAACCCGTGACTAATCGACAGAAGACAGCGTCACCGATCCGGGGCAGAGAGTAGGGCCGCGGGCAGCAGACCGCAGACCGCAGGGGCGACGGAGGGCCAGGGGCGGCAGACCGCAGGGGCGACGGAGGGCCAGGGGCGGCAGACCGCAGGGGCGGCGGAGGGCCAGAGGCGGCAGACCGCAGGGGCGGCGGAGGGCCAGAGGCGGCAGAGAGTAGGGCCGCAGGGCAGCAGACCGCAGACCGCAGGGGCGGCGGAGTGCCAGGGGCGGCAGAGGAGGGCCGCGCCGGCGGCAGTCCTTACCTGCAGCAGCTGCTGCTGGAATGCGTCGTGCTGCGAGGCGTCGTGCCACGCGTTGGCCATGTTGTTGGCGTCCGTCGAGTGGACCAGCGTCGGCGAGCCGCTATTCACCTCGGCTGAAACACAGGTCAGCAGTCAGCAGTCAGCAGTCAGCAGTCAGCAGTCAGCAGTCAGCAGACAGCAGACAGCAGACAGTCAGCAGGCAATCAGCAGTTAACATACACCAACGGTCGGTCAGTTGTGCGTCAAAGGTCAAAATAACATCTGCGCCAAACCAGCGGTCGGAACATGTTGGCTGTTACAATCCTTCATTAAACAACAGTTCGTCAGCAATCAATGCATGAGTCGGTAGTCAGCAGTCAACACACGCCAGAAGTCAGCAGGCGGTCCTCAAATCCAGCGCACGGCCAGCTAGCCAGCATCTAACGCACGTTCACCACTCCGTCGGCTTTTCAGCAGTATGTCAGCAGTCCACACATGTCTCGGCAGTCCCTAAGACACGTCCCTCAGCAGTCAGCAGTCAGCAGTCAGCAGCCGGCAGCCGGCAGTCGGCAGTCGGCAGTCGGCAGTCGGCAGTCGGCAGTCGGCAGTCGGCAGTCGGCAGTCCGCGCAGCCATCCGGACACGACCGACAATATATTGAATCCACTCGGTAGCCACCACATGCCACTGACAGATACACGGTCTGCGATCCGACGGACTGCTCACAAACATTCCTTCAGCTAATATTTCCCGGCGGCCATGGTTTTGCCGGCCAGCAAGATACACAGGACCGGACGTGGATGGATTGAACAATACACCGGATAGGTGGCACCTAGTTCTTACGTCGGCTACGTACGTTTAATACGCAGACTTGAGTAAGCGTCGATGCTGCACTCAGGTCGTTATGAATGTCAAAATCCCAGGCACTGAAATCATTTATGCGTGATATTTACCGACGCAAGCACGCTCCACCACCTAAAAACTATGCATCTTCTACCATTACACTGTCGGAATCTCACAGTCATCGCGATAGGCCACTCCCACGATAGGATCTGAAACCTAACAACTCGCCCGCTAAATTACACGGTCGGCGCCATTCAAAGCGACGACGCGGCGCCGCCACAGTCGACCGCCGCGCCGCTCGAAACCGTGCTCGCATTAGTCCACCTACTCATTATCATCGTAACTCCCGGGGGCAGCGGAACGCGTTCGCAACCCTGGCGGCCGGTCGCCTTGCTGAGGGTCATCGTAACGGGTGCAGGCAATCACGAAAAGCACCGATACGTGACTGCAGCAGTTAATCATGGTTAACGACGCAAAGCCTGGTGACCGCCGACGCCGCATAAATCAAACTCAATTATGTCGGTCACAAGTAACATGAAAATTACATTTAATGGCATGGCCATTGCGGGCCAGGACGGCGCCTTGTCGCTTTGTGAGGAATTTGCCCTTTTCGTGGGGGTATTTCAAAACATTCAAGTGGATTGAAAGCCAACGTGGATAGGGCGCGCCGTTGCACATGATATATCGACGACGTGAAACAATTTGAACGAGCGAAACTGTTCCGCTACACTCCGACACAATACGACAGTTGTATTTGTTAGAGCTAGTAAGTATGTAGTAACCGAGACTAGGCAGCAGCCGCATGGAAACGTGGACTATATCAATGCTGGGCCGATGATTGCGTTTAGAGGAACAAGTGACAGCCACGCGATGCAAAATCCAGCAAATAATAAGCCGTGAATGAGCTCGTGACAAACACTTACGCTTTGGGGGAAGATGGGTGAAGGCAGAGTTGATTTCCATCATAGGCGACGTGCGTGCGGCCGTATCTGAAACAGAAACACCAACGTTAGATCAGAGCCCAAACAGAACACGGCAGCAAGATGAAGGTGAGGATGATGGCGGTCATAAACATGACCAACTGATCTCAGTGANGTCACCGTCACCGTCACCGTCACCGTCACCGTCACCGTCACCGTCACCGTCACCGTCACCGTCACCGTCACCGTCACCGTCACCGTCACCGTCACAGTCGCCCCGTGACCGTGACCGCACCTAAACGCTGACAGCCATTCTTCGCTCCACTCGCTGACTGGCGTTCTGACCGCTTCGGAGCCACCCACGGAGCCACAGTCTGTAGTGTTGCGTCAGCTGCAGCGTCGATGCGTCAGCGACAAGACCACTAGCTGGCACTGGCAGCCGCCGGTCGCGTGCGAGGGACCCGTGTCAGTAGCGGACACAGCGTCACTTCCGGCCCTGTCCGCCTCATATCCGACCACAACACTGCCGACACCGCACAGGGAAAATCCACAAAACCCGACACGTGATTACAGGGAGCTTCGAATACTTGGTACGAAAAATGTAACAAGAAAGCCATGTGCTTTAAGAAAGGCCCCAAAGGACCACGGAGATTCAAGGACATAAATCAACATCCAGTTTATCTGTGCCGTTTTTCAGAGCGTGAACTAAAAAAGTTCCCTACTGCGGTGTTATTTTCGTGTCGCTGTTTTCCTCTGTGACGCCGGCCGCACCAGACACGGCCTCCTCGATGACCCTGCCACCGCAGCATCCTTCCTTCCTGGAAGCGGCCGCGCCGTCTGTCCTCCGTGACATCGGAGCCGCCACCGGTCCGTGACCACACGTCTGGAGAGCTGAGGAGGCCGGGCCGGGACGCGCGAAGGGCTTGTGACGCCGGCGCCAGCACAGCGAGAGGACAGACTACACAGTGCGGAATCGGTACAGAGCCAGTACACAGTACACCGGGGGTGTATGCAGAGCAGCAGGTGTGGGATATGTTGCAGGCGACAGCACAGCCTGGACTGGACTCGAGTGAATGCAGAATGCAGTGAACAGGCTCTCGGCACAGCACCACAACACAACCATGGTGATCAGTCGGCCTTCTGGGACGGACACTACAGACACCGTTCTAGAAGGGATGGTGCAGGACGGGATACGTCAACAGAGGAAGGTCTGCAGAAGATGACGAAAGGTCAACCCATGACGCACGGGCGCACGGGGCGCCATTCAGTGCCAGTGGTCAGAGAGGCTGGCCAAACACAGCCAAATGGTGTCGACAGCGTGTGTTGGCACCGGACTTAACCGAGTTATGTACGGGGTAACACGGGGTAACACGGGGTAACACGGGGTAACACGGGGTTACACGGAGAGGGAAAGGGCGCCGAAACCCGTGACTAATCGACAGAAGACAGCGTCACCGATCCGGGGCAGAGTAGGGCCGCGGGCAGCAGACCGCAGACCGCAGGGGCGACGGAGGGCCAGGGGCGGCAGACCGCAGGGGCGACGGAGGGCCAGGGGCGGCAGACCGCAGGGGCGGCGGAGGGCCAGAGGCGGCAGACCGCAGGGGCGGCGGAGGGCCAGAGGCGGCAGAGAGTAGGGCCGCGGGCAGCAGACCGCAGACCGCAGGGCGGCGGAGGGCCAGAGGCGGCAGAGAGTAGGGCCAGGGGCGGCAGACCGCAGGGGCGGCGGAGTGCCAGGGGCGGCAGAGGAGGGCCGCGCCGGCGGCAGTCCTTACCTGCAGCAGCTGCTGCTGGAATGCGTCGTGCTGCGAGGCGTCGTGCCACGCGTTGGCCATGTTGTTGGCGTCCGTCGAGTGGACCAGCGTCGGCGAGCCGCTATTCACCTCGGCTGAAACACAGGTCAGCAGTCAGCAGTCAGCAGTCAGCAGTCAGCAGTCAGCAGTCAGCAGACAGCAGACAGCAGACAGTCAGCAGGCAATCAGCAGTTAACATACACCAACGGTCGGTCAGTTGTGCGTCAAAGGTCAAAATAACATCTGCGCCAAACCAGCGGTCGGAACATGTTGGCTGTTACAATCCTTCATTAAACAACAGTTCGTCAGCAATCAATGCATGAGTCGGTAGTCAGCAGTCAACACACGCCAGAAGTCAGCAGGCGGTCCTCAAATCCAGCGCACGGCCAGCTAGCCAGCATCTAACGCACGTTCACCACTCCGTCGGCTTTTCAGCAGTATGTCAGCAGTCCACACATGTCTCGGCAGTCCCTAAGACACGTCCCTCAGCAGTCAGCAGTCAGCAGTCAGCAGCCGGCAGCCGGCAGTCGGCAGTCGGCAGTCGGCAGTCGGCAGTCGGCAGTCGGCAGTCGGCAGTCGGCAGTCCGCGCAGCCATCCGGACACGACCGACAATATATTGAATCCACTCGGTAGCCACCACATGCCACTGACAGATACACGGTCTGCGATCCGACGGACTGCTCACAAACATTCCTTCAGCTAATATTTCCCGGCGGCCATGGTTTTGCCGGCCAGCAAGATACACAGGACCGGACGTGGATGGATTGAACAATACACCGGATAGGTGGCACCTAGTTCTTACGTCGGCTACGTACGTTTAATACGCAGACTTGAGTAAGCGTCGATGCTGCACTCAGGTCGTTATGAATGTCAAAATCCCAGGCACTGAAATCATTTATGCGTGATATTTACCGACGCAAGCACGCTCCACCACCTAAAAACTATGCATCTTCTACCATTACACTGTCGGAATCTCACAGTCATCGCGATAGGCCACTCCCACGATAGGATCTGAAACCTAACAACTCGCCCGCTAAATTACACGGTCGGCGCCATTCAAAGCGACGACGCGGCGCCGCCACAGTCGACCGCCGCGCCGCTCGAAACCGTGCTCGCATTAGTCCACCTACTCATTATCATCGTAACTCCCGGGGGCAGCGGAACGCGTTCGCAACCCTGGCGGCCGGTCGCCTTGCTGAGGGTCATCGTAACGGGTGCAGGCAATCACGAAAAGCACCGATACGTGACTGCAGCAGTTAATCATGGTTAACGACGCAAAGCCTGGTGACCGCCGACGCCGCATAAATCAAACTCAATTATGTCGGTCACAAGTAACATGAAAATTACATTTAATGGCATGGCCATTGCGGGCCAGGACGGCGCCTTGTCGCTTTGTGAGGAATTTGCCCTTTTCGTGGGGGTATTTCAAAACATTCAAGTGGATTGAAAGCCAACGTGGATAGGGCGCGCCGTTGCACATGATATATCGACGACGTGAAACAATTTGAACGAGCGAAACTGTTCCGCTACACTCCGACACAATACGACAGTTGTATTTGTTAGAGCTAGTAAGTATGTAGTAACCGAGACTAGGCAGCAGCCGCATGGAAACGTGGACTATATCAATGCTGGGCCGATGATTGCGTTTAGAGGAACAAGTGACAGCCACGCGATGCAAAATCCAGCAAATAATAAGCCGTGAATGAGCTCGTGACAAACACTTACGCTTTGGGGGAAGATGGGTGAAGGCAGAGTTGATTTCCATCATAGGCGACGTGCGTGCGGCCGTATCTGAAACAGAAACACCAACGTTAGATCAGAGCCCAAACAGAACACGGCAGCAAGATGAAGGTGAGGATGATGGCGGTCATAAACATGACCAACTGATCTCAGTGAACCGACACAATAATCCACTACAGTGGAAACAGCACATAGCGCGCCCAGCACAGCTTGACGAGCAGTGCCGGTTGAGACCCGCTGGGTTGGCCGGCACAGCAGTTAAAGGGAGTATACCGCCTTGGGAAAAGTATGTTAAATGATGGAGATATGTGCCCAGATGAGTGACACTTTTCTCCAACATTCCACATACTTTTCCCAACTCCCAAGGCGGCACATTCCCGTGCCGGCCAACCCAGCGAGACGCTTATTTTGGAACCAATAGTACATACATCAGACCAACCGTACCGAGCACGGTCTGTTCAAACGCCCACTCGACTGCGGTCAGACGAGCGGGCCACCCCAAATATGGAGGGTGGCGTGCTGCGGCGGCGCGCTCGGCGAGCTTCGTTAATATTTCCGCCGGGTGACTGCGGTCAGTGAATGCTGCGGAGCGCGGCCAGTGACTGCGGAGCGCGGCCAGTTGTATTTGGCAATGGACGGGGTGCCGACTGCAGTCCCGGCCACCAGTGCGGTCAGTGACTCACTCCGAGGAACGCCTCGAGCCGCTTGAGTGACACACCTCGCCGCCACAAATACACGCCGGCAAATAGTAATTAATCAACCAATGGACCGACTCAAGGCTGGCTTGTCGACTAAATCGAGGACCAACTCAAGGCGGGCTCACTAAACACATCATATTGACGTTGTTTATAGTAAAAGCAGAATCAGCGAAGATGGACGGAACGAACCTGAAACTAAAACGATTACCTAGCACACGTAGACAGCCTGGCGCCTCGCGACATCGCAAGCCGAGGTGTCGCCTAGGGTGACAATGATTTGCGAAATTTGGAATTAGTATTGGGACGCCCCGCAAAATATGATGCTACTAACAAAAACATCACATGTATAATTATTTTGAAAAATATTAATATACAGAGGTAGCGCAATGGCTTCAAAAATTACACGGCCCCTCCATTAGCCCGCCATTGACTGGGGCGTAATTAACGCCCCTTGATTTATTTTCGTAATAACTCAACAATCGATAACGCTATCAACGTGAAACTTCGGTTACCTTCTTCCACATCGATTTATCGTCCTTTGTGAAATTATAAAGTAATTTTGTCGAACAAAATTCTAGTTATAGCGAATTAAGTGACGTCACTACTCCCGAGTTTCACACTAAAATCAGCTTAGCATTAACCCGCGCGGCCGGGGGGGGGGGTTTTTAGACACCCTCATCAGGTTTTTCCTGGATATCCGGGAAACGGCGGCGCGTAGCGCCGCCAAAATTTCAGTACCTGTTCTAATCAATCTTTTGTCCAGCTTTCAAAAAAGTCTTTGACAATAATGTTCAGTCAGTCAGGTCACCAGGCCTAGGTCAAGTGACCCCACCTCCGAAAAGTTTGTGGTTCCCAATCCAAGCCACAGTTTTTAAGCGGGATCTGGTTCGTATTACAGGGTTCATAAGACATTACTTAATCTAAAAGTTTGTATATCTCGTTTTTGATATCGGTGACTAAGGTCAGGTCAATTTCCTGACCTCCCCATTATAAGGAATGGGAAATTAAACAGATGCTCCTTTATTCTGAAAGTAGACATTGGATCAGCTGATTGTTTCAGAATCATGTTTTTTTAGCTCATTCTGAATGACTAGGTGCGATTGCTTCTAAAAAGCTCTCTACAAGGTCATCTGAGCGTCATCTGAGGTCATCGCAATGATTTGCTAATAACTTCTGATATAATGAAGATAGAAGACGAGGCGATTACACCACTGTATTGTATCGTTCTTCCGCGTCGCCCCCATATGCAACATGACCTATCTGGGTCAACCACAATGACCTTGACTGAGGTAAATTTTGAAGTTGACCTACGAGGTCCTATTTATATGTTTCCAAAGCTCTTGACAAGAGAACACGATAGTGTTGAATGATTTATGTGTCATTTATAGATAAAAACTAATTCAGGAAAATTTTACCAAAACTGCATTTTTGACATTTGGATGAAACCTCTGGATCCAAAACTATTGACCTGAGAGAAAATTTGAGGACTTGAGTGCGATTTAAAATTTAAATAGCTATCTAATGCTTATTTACGATGACTTATCTAGCTATCATATGTTTTCGAGATATTTGGGGATATCTGGAGATATGGTCCTAAATCTGGAAAATTTGAGAAATATTTTGACGCTTGATGACCTCTGGTGACTCCCAGATATTGTAGACGTGGCGGCACACAATTTACCGAAATAGTTTCAGCAAATCCTTTTGACGAGCTCTCGAGGTATTTTTGGTTTTTATGATCTAGGGTCCCATAGGAGCGAGTTAGTAAGGGGGGGTGTCTAAACACCCCCCGGCCCGAGAAGGTGGCGTTCGAGCACAACGGCCCGGCCGCGGGTTAACAGACCGCACAAATGCCATCTTTTGAGGAAAATGAAATACAAAATTGTCCGAAGAGAGAAAAAAGCAAGGTATACAACATGGTTGTCTCGGATTTTTGATAATTTGATTTTGTATTACCAAAAAAATAAAAATTACACAATTTTGGGGGGAAATGAACGCAAAAACATCTAAATTTGCTAAACCTTGAATATTTTTCGACGAAATTGCTTCGTTATTTCACAAAAGACATTAAACTCGATGTAGAAAGAGCTACAAGTTTCACGCTGATAGCGCTACCGGTTGTTGAGTTATTACGAAAATCCATCAGGGGGCGTTAATTACGCCCCGAAGTCAATGCGGGCTAATGGAGGGACCGTGTAATCTTTGAAGCCATTGTGCTACCTCTAAATATGAATATTTTTCGAAATAATTTTACAGGTGATGCTTTTTGATCAGTTATGTATCACATTTTGCGGGGGCGTCCCGATACAAATTCGAAACTTTATTTTTCACCATGCATAAGATTGTCACCCTAGTGTCGCCGTTTCCGCAGAGACATCGCCATGCAACACGTCTCTGCTCGCGTGTCTGAGGTGAGGATGTCTCGACAGTTAGAAGGCAGTCTGCTCTGCAGCATATCACCGTTTGTGGTTTGTGACCACACGACAATGGCCCTTCTAGCCACACGTAAATGACGCATCAAATAGAAGAGAAAAGAGTTATATATAAGCTTAGAATAAGATGTATACGTATACGTGGATAAGATAAGAAGCAACGTAACATTTCTTGAAATCAGAAAAACAGTCAAGTTGTAGTAATAATCAAATATCAGCAGTATGCGAGAAAAACACTCAAGTAGCCCTGGTTTACTGGAGCATAAGACGCTTCCGTCACCCAGGCACGTAGCCAAGGGGGCGGCGGCGTCCCCCCCCCCTGGAAGCCGGCGGCCTTTTCGGCGCGCCGACAAGACTGCGCGAAGCGCGGTATTATGGGCTTTTTAAGAGTCCGATGACCACGCGAAGCGTGGTCATTAGATAGTTTGGAGCGCTTCGAGACCCTGTAGGGCTATCAGGGCCTTCTCTGAAAGATCAGAGGGCCCCTTGAACGTTTAAAAGAGCCCTGTGCATGTCAGAGGAGCACCTGGACAAGCCGAAAGGGCCCCCTGAGCGGGTCAGAGGGACCCTGAACACGTCGAATGGGCCCCTAACCAGCACAGAGGGCCCCTGGACAGGTCTTGGGGTCCCTGGGCACTGGCAGGTCGGAGGGGCCCATCAGCAGATCAGAGGGGCCTCTGCGCAGGTCGGAGGGGCCCCTGACCATGTCGGTAGGGCAAAAAAGCGGCCAGCGCAGTCCGTTACCAGGTTAAAAGGGTCCCTGAGCAGGCTGGAAGGCCCCTAGCCAGACCAGAGGGCCCCTGGGAATTTCAAAGGGCCCTGTATAGGTCAGAGGGGCCCCTGACCAGACCGAAAGGGCCCATGAGCGGGTCAGAAGGGCCCATGAACATGTCAAATGGGGCCCTCGCCAGTACGGAGGGAGTAAACCTTTTTCATCTGTTCTACTGGGCCCTTTCAACACTCAGGAATGGACCCTTTCAACGCTAAGGAATGGCCCCTTTCAACGCTCGGGAATGGGCCCTTTTGAGGCGCCTCACCCCTGGGCGAAATCCTGGCTACGTGCCTGCTGTCACCAGCACCCCTTTGACGTCCTGACCTCCCTGACATGGTCGATTGTGTTATTCCACTTTGCAGTAACACCAAAAAAAAAAAAAAAATGTAAGAGGGAGGGAGACGGATGTCAGCGGCTCACCCGCGTTGTGTGGCCGCAACGTCTTCCTCATAGCACTGGTCACAGCAGCAGCAAGAGCACTAGCACAAACACCAAACACCAACACCAGTGTCAACTCCGTCCACCCGGTATCAGCATGTTAGAATAACTGACCCCATAGAGACCACAGAAGCGCCCCTGTCGCCGACGAGCCGACGTCCCTGTCCCAGGTAATACCGGAAAGTTCACGCCCACGCAATGGACGTGCCTGTGGTCCACCCACAGAGTCCGTGTCGCCCTCCAGACGCAAATCCGATGCAATCTGATGCAATCCGGCCAAATTCTACCACAGCAGCAGCAGCAGAGGCGGCTCGACCGCGTTGATCCTGAGACCCAAACCGTTGCTGGTTTCAGAAAGCCCAGATCCGGAGAACGCTGCAAAGTCATCGGGTTTGCGGCCTTCAGGTCTCGCTGATTCTCGACCGTTCACTGTGCTGCCTTTCGTAAGCGTTTTAAACGTTAACAGAAATGAGTTGCAAGTACTCGCCGACTTTCACGTCTGCCCTCAGTTCTCGGACCAAAACGTTGATCCGCCATCTTCACAACGGTACACGGCTTAGCCGTGTTCACAAACATATCACGCCACACTGACTGCAGGCCGCCCACGCAAAACACAGCGCATTGCTGAGCGCGGTTAAGCTGGGCAATTCTCAGTCCGAGGCTGACCGCTTCGTGCAAGGATAATGTGCTCGTACCGCCTACATTGTTCACGACCTACGGGATTCACTACCACTGACGTTAGCCGGATTTTTAGAGGTGACGGCAGACGTGCTCTGCGTGGGACCGTCGGCTGAAGGAACGGAGAACGGCGTTGATCATACCCAGCCTGGACTTTCCCCGGACTTCTGAGGAAGATGTAAGGAATCGGAGAGTATTTATGTTTGGCTGGGGTTTGGTGCCAGCGGCTGGTTGTTGAGTTGACACCAGGGCACTTCGGGACGGTAAAAGTTCGGCCAGCGACCGGCCAAATTGTCGGGTCAATGGCCGGCTGCAAAGCCACGGACCGAAGCGCAGCATTGCAGCCTGGAGTGGCCTGGGCGCTCTAAAACAGTCGCTCGTCGGAAGGTTAGCAGATCCCTGGCGCTATGTGAGCGGGCTCGATGTTCACAAAAATTTGCAAGACGAATACGACAAGTTTTGAATGTATGTTCCTATCCTGTAAAGGCACACAAAATAATAGCTTCCGAGAACCTCAAAGCTGCGTTTTTTCGACAAACATTTTCAATTTTCGATAAGTAAGGCTGCTTCATCTGGCGACTGACGTTCCCGTAATCGCATCGTAAGTCTTTGTCAATTTACATCCCGGGCACCGTTGCCAGTTCTGCTGGGCAAAACTGGGCACGAATGGCTCAGCCGTCCGTCGCTTCGAAGCGCGGAAACTTCCGAAATTACAAACCCGAGTTCACGGCACACCAAACAGAATGCATAAATCAGGATCTAACTTTGCGCCACGGTATATGCAGCCACATGACTACTAAGGCTTCTAAGTGCGGCAGTGATCTATTTTTAAACTTTGCAATGTATCCAGCTTACATCGGGCCAGCTATAAATATTAACACTAATCTATATGTCTTACAGTATACTATAGAGTAACTCAGGTCAAAACTGGCATTGCATTTGTTGAGAAAATAGCCATGTAGGATTGTATTTTAAGTGGAACAAACCCGTCTGCCCATGTAACTTGAAGTGCTACGTCAATAAACTTCATGGTGGATACGTTAAAAATGTCTTTCTGAGTATGCTGTCGGAACTCACCCTAACATTCACGTCGGGAAATCCAGCCTCTTTTCGATGATCGAGCAACATTAACAGCTTAAATTGAGAAAATAAAGCAGCTCGAGTCCGGGAACGACTGCAGTTTATCATGGGGTACAATCAAAACAACACTTGCAATCGACAATTACAAAGAAGCAGCGAAAAAAACTGCTCAATGACGTCGTGACGATTTATTTATTCGGATCGGTGACCGACAACATTTAGGGAAAAGTCACTGCTGAAATCCGCCAGGTTTGCACGGTGTTCAGAGTAGCTGAGCTTGAAAACCTGTTCCATTCAAACATTGAATGAAGAAGTGTACTTTGTTTATGTCCCACCTTTAACCAACCATTGGCTGGGGGGCGAAATACGCCCCCCCCCCCCTCAGGGATTTTCACAATAGCTCACAAACAAACAGCGCTATCAACGCGAAACTTCGGATACCTCATCCTACATCAATTTGGCGTCTTCAGTGCAAAAATTTAACAATTTCGTCAACATTTTTTCAAGTTACATCAAATTTAGTGACGTCACTCTCACTACATACGACTTTGACTCAAATATCAGCTAAGCTCTAACAAGCTGTACAAAGACCATTCCTTAAGCGAAATGCAATTAAAAATCGTCAAAAGATAGCAAACGACAAGGGGTAGAAAATGGCAATCTCGAATTTTTGAAAACTTTTAATTTTGATTCCCCTCCCCCCAACAAAAATCCCTCAAAATCAGCATTTTTTAAATATTTTCAAAAAAAGAAGATATGCAAGAGAACTACATATGTCCAATACATAAACCGAATTTCAAAGCAATATCTGTATTTTTTAATCCCTGATTGTTCCCCAAGTACGAATACCTCATGACGTCATTTTTTGAAAGTACGTTTTGGGGGCTTTTTTGACCAGTTGCATACAAATAAATGGTACCAATGTATTGCTGAGACAAAACTGGATAAGAAAAATGCATTTTGTAATAATATTTATCCATTTCTAATTTTGAACCCTGGAATGTAAATATTGATACAAAAAATGGCTCCTCAAGCAGATCCCTAAAGTAGCTGACTCCTGGCAAATATCACAACATTACGTAAAATACGTTAAATAGAATGCCGCCCTCCGTCTAATGCCAGGATAACATGACCACTAGCCAGCCGAGCATGGTGAATCCTCAGAAACAGCCACTAATGTCAGCAAACGATTAAAAAATGCGATAAGACCAGCAGCTTACTTTATGGAAATTACGGAACAGGCTCACCTCATTCCTAATACGCCACTACTTCCTCGTCCACATATAAGCTAGCAGCGGGCTTTACTTCCTATTTCAGACTCATCTTCCTGATCTGTTCAAAGTAGCACAAACTACGAACGCCATATGGCAGTGCAGCCAACAAACCATATCCATCCCATGCCCCCCCCCCCCCACCGCACAGCTCACAAACTACGGCGGGATCGACCCATGGTCGAGCAACGCTCGCGTAAAGAACCGCGTCCAATACCACCGCAATTTGGTGGCGGTTCAGAGCGGGCCATGCATCAAGGCACCGCACCACCGCCAAGCACTCTAAAACGTCACGGCATCGACATCCTCTGATGACCTTTTCCCATGACAACAGACCACACTTTGGCGGCGGCCCAGACGCCCCCAGATGTAATCCCAACCGCGCGCAGGGCCACCGCTGCAGAGACCACCACCGTTTCGATAACGAATCGCTGTCGTTTCGATAGCGATCTCCGGTCGTCATCACCACCCACCATTCCCAGCTGGTTCTATCGTCGCCTTAATCCGCTCCCGATTAGTATGCCGTTCGTGACCAGGACCCGTTACCGCCATGACAACCGACACCGTGAACCGGCGGCGGCGGCGGCGACGGTGCCGATGGAGGGGTGAACTGGACGGGACGGTTGCTCCCGTCTCCGCCGCCTCCGGGTCACAAAGTGGCGCAGCGGGAGATTGGAGGAGCAGGCGGCGGGGTTGTTGGCCGCGAGGGCAGCAACACCCGCTTCAGGAAAATGGCGACTTCATCGCAAGACGACAGTGACGCAGCAAAATCATGGCGCGTATCTGGTGTGGGTATACAGAAGCAGGGTGATAGATGCAGAAGTTCCAGCCGCCTACTGGGCGCTATCCAGACGCTCACACCCAAATCATGCAGCAGCTGTCATTTAAATAATTACTCGTCGACAACAATGAACGTCTTGAGACGCGCCTTACTTTCTCACGCATGCAGTCATGCAACGTCAGGCTAGAACGGCCGATTAATTATGCGCAGTACAGCGTGTGCCAAGGTGATCCGAGGCTGTTTGTTGCCGACGCTAAACGCAGTCACGCCTTAGTCACGTCGGCAGGGCAGAAATGGGATGGACGTATGGGGAAGCGCAGCGCAGAAGCAAACAAATACAAAGGCTTGCTATTTGAATATGGAGACTTCTGAATGTGTTTTAGAAAACAAAACAAAGAAGATATTTGCTGATCAAGACCTCGGTATCCCAGTTCTCGGAATTGTTCGATAAGCAACTACCTTCTATGCACTGCTATTGAGAGCCCGAATCCAAAAGACTGCGTGACCATGTGGCAAGTTTGTGTTGATTTTTCCCCTTTGTGTGACCCGTTGCGTACAAGGTCCGGGTTATCGACGTCGGGTCTGGCTATCATCTGCTGCAGTCTGCAGAGCGAGAGCGAGAGCGAGAGCGAGAGCGAGAGCGAGAGCGAGAGCGAGAGCGAGAGCGAGAG
>VOPJ01007124.1:0-49859 GCA_014673585.1 Semibalanus balanoides | reverse complement strand
GGTGTCGAAAGCGGAGGGACGGGAGAATGCGTTCCCCCTCCACCAAGCAGGAGGCGCCCCAAAACATATTTTCGGATTGTAACATGACGCCTATGGGCGTTGCAATGGAAAGAATCGGACTTTAAAAATCCGCCTCCCCCCCCTCCCCACTTTCGGAAGGTGCGACGCCCTTGGTCCTGGCGATGAAGAGGGCAGTTCTCTAGGACGGCGGTGTTGTCTCCTGCCGGTCTGTTGTCTTCCCCGTCTCCCGTCTCCCGTCTCCCGCCGTGCCGCCGGGCCCAGGAAGCCGTAACGGCCCGGTCGGCTGGCCATTACGCACGGATCGGCCGGCCGACAGCGTCACTCTAACGACTTTGTTTGGAAGAGCATTAGCCGGCTCATCGGGCGATTTGAATACCGTGTGGAGCCGGCACCAGACGCGGGCATACATCAGCAGACGGTGTGACGGGAGTCCGGGACTCGGGCTGCAGATGGTGGTGGAGGAGGAGGAGGAGGACTCCAGGGTGCGGAATCCCGGGCTCAGACTCCAGGACACGGACTGGCGCGCGGGGAGGACTCGGGCTTCAAACTGCCACTCTGTTGTCCAGCTGCGATCCGTATCAACCGAATCAATTTGCTGTACGTTTGTTGTTTCAAGTCTCAATACCATTCCAAGCGGCGACACCAGCCTTCCAAGACTGTTGAAGCGCCGGATATCTCAATCCCAGCTATTACTATCCAGTCGCATGTTGTGGTTAGTATAAAAGCATACCGGCAGGGACTCATCTAACATGTTAGCTGGGGGAAAATTCCATCCCCAGTCAAAGATCCAGTCCCCCAGTCGAGCTGAAATTCGGCCACTGGAGGAGGGGGGGGGGGGGCGTGACCGGCGACAGCAGTTCACAATGCATGACCGACGCTTTTGTTGTCTTGAGCGGCAACAGCATGAGTCAATGCAATACATACATTTTGAACATTTTGTAATACATGTTTTGTATTGTTTGGTCACATATTCTTTTAATAGTATTGTTGAATATGTGTATTATAACCACCGTTTCACTATTCCCCGAGTAACGTGGGTGTGGTAGGCTTCCCAGAGCTAACAGTAAGCCTAGCTGATAAAAGAAGGTCAAATCAGGAGCCCTGACGGCGTAGCCTGCAGCGTAAAAGGTTCGTTTCAAACGTCTATATTAATATTAGAAATACGCCGTCCATATAATAAATGCATTCTTAATTCTCGTTGCACTAAAAAGCAATCAAGAGTGAGGGAGCTTGCGAACCCACCATGACCAGGTGGGAGGCTGGGAACAAATACTGCCCCTGAAAACTTCGCGATAACTCAAACCCCTAATGACGCTTTCAACGTGAAACTTTGGGTACGTTCTCCCACATCAATTTTGCATCTTGTGTGCGTAAATGAATCAGTTTCGTTTGTTTTGTTAGGTACACAAAATAAGTGCCGTCACGAGCACGACGAGTTTGACGATGCAATTAGCTTAATTTTAACAGAATGTACAAAGGCAACTTTTTTAGCAAAAGGCTATCAAAAACGTAAAAAAGATCGAAAATTATAATACCTACAAAATGGCTTTCTTATATTTCGAATATATTGTTCTTGACCCCAAAAATTCAAGAAAACATTTGTTTTCGGAAAACGCCCACGAAAATCAAAATTTTCGAAGATGTTAAACAAACCGAGATTAATGTTGGTGAGCCACATTTAAGCCATACCAAAACCAAACGTAAAACAACATCTTTATTAGTGACTTACTTATGGCTCCCTAAAAATGGTAGTCATGAGCAATATTTTAAAGTTGCGCCTTTTGTTTTGCTTTTAATGACCAGATGCAGACAAATAAGTGTCAATACTGTGTTTCTCAGACAAACTGGTCTATAAACATATACTTGTATCTAAATTTATAAGTTTCAGATTTTTACCTTATGTGACCTGACCTTTACACTAGTTTCAATTAAATGAGGTCAGATGGTAACAAACTAACATTATAAAACCATACATATAAATATAATATATAATAATAAAGTAGCCATTAAACTAGTGTCACATGATTTTTGTGGGTATTTAACGCATGGTGATCTTTTGCGATCTGATCTTGACCTTGGCTATTTCCAACAATCTCACTTTAGCTCCTGCATATTGTGTATTTATACCACTGTGAGCACTTTGGGACAAAGCCTATCATGGGTGCCGAAACCCCAAGCCCAACCCAGCCGAAACCCATGAACACCAGCCCAGAAGACAGAACACACAAATTCAACATGCATAATATTGATACCCATGCCCATTGGGGCCATTCAGATAAGGGCAGATAATTATTTCACAAAATTCACAACCAATACCAGCAATGTTTGACTTTCATAATATTAACGAGAAATAATATGTAGGCACCTGTGTGTTGCTGCTGATTTGAACATATCGAACACTTTTGCGGTCAACATTAATCATATTTGGATCAGACCTAGGAAGACATGGTTTACAAAATCTTACTGCCCTATTACTTACCACGATTTATTGTTGTCATATAATTGCCAAATTGTAAAATTGTATAAGTGTACTATATCATATAAAAAATATTTACCTGGTTAAACATCTGGTTGTCAAGTAAAAAATAACTCTTAGCGACATTATTCCAAAATTGTCATACCCATGCCCGCCCAGTACCGCATGAAAAGTCAAAAATGCATACCCAACCCAGACATTTGGAAGAATTGAGTGGGCACCCATGGGTGCACCCAGCCCATTTGAGTTGGTACCTAGACTTAAGCGCTTGTAAGCGCTTCTGTGCCAACTCACCCTTAATTTGTATTGACTTCCTCTTTCTGTTAATAAACGTGATGATGATGATGATGATGATGATGATGATGATGATAGTCCCTGCTTTGGGTGATCACTGATCATAGTCGCAATTAAAGGCTTTGGATGAAAAGTATAGTCAATAAACTAAAATGCCTCGATTTTGACCGTTGATATGACCTTGACCAGACATGTACCTCAATTGGCAAATTTAGAGCATGTTTTAGATGCGTCTCATTGAAAACTTTCGAATGCCGCCTTGTCCGTCTTACTGCAATTATTGGTTTGGGAGATAACTAGGGAGACAATATTGCCCCCTCCCCGGTCAATGGCGTTCGGTTGAGACCCCGGTCAATGATGTGTTAATTGTATGTTGGTATTGAGGTTTTCTTCAGCCCCCCCCCTCCTCCAGCCTAATTTCCTTAGGCGAGTCCCTGCTCACCGGGTAACTCATGGCTTCTCCTGGTTGATGTTACCACTTGTCATTGATAGGCGCGGCATGTGGGGTTGAAAAAATATTCGTTAGTTCCAAAGGTCGTCCCCCTTTGGCTAGAGACTTGAATCAGTCAATCACATTACTTAGTTATAAGTGCATGCTTCTGTCGATATGGAGGAATGTGTCTGTTATTGCTCCTGGTAATCCCACGTCACATTTTCCACACAGGTTCGGCCCTCTGTCACCGGTGGTATCCCGTGTGATGCTGTCTCCGTGTTTCGGGGACACGTTTGTCTCTGGGATCCTGTGCAACACACTGTGTGTCGTTCCGTGACTGTGAACACACTGTTTTGTACGTTCCGTGACGTGCAACACACTGTGTTGTCGTTCCGTGACTGTGCAACACACTGTGTGGTCGTTCCGTGACTGTGCAAAACACACTGTGATGTCGTTCCGTGACTGTGCAAACACACTGTGTGTCCGTTCCACGTGACTGTGCAACACAACTGTGTGTCGTTCCGTGGCACTGTTGCACAACAACACTGTGGATGTAAGTTCCGTGACTGGTGCAACACACTGGTGTCGTTCGTGACTGTGCAACACACTGTGTGTCGTTTCCCGTGACTGTGCAACACACTGTGTGTCGTTCCGTGACTGTGCAACACACTTGTTGTGTCGTTCGTATGTGCAGACACACTGTGTGTGTTCGACGTGACTGGTGCACAACACTGGTGCGTTCCGTACTGGGTGCAACACACTGTGTGTCGTTCCGTGACTGTTGCAACACACTGTGTGTCGTTACGTGACTGTGCAAACACTGTGTGCTCGTTCCGTGGACTGTGCAACACACTGTGTGTCGTTCCGTGACTGTGGCAAACACAACTGTGTGTCGTTCGTGACCTGGTGCAACACACTGTGTGTCGTTCGTGACTGTGGCAAACACACTGTGTGTCGTTCCGTGACTGTGGCAACACACTGTGGTGTCGTCTCCGTGACTGTGCAAAAACACACTGTGTGTCGTTCCGGTGACTCGTGCCCAACACACTGTGTGTCTTCGCGTGACTGTGCAACACACTGTGTGTCGTTTCGTGACACCGTGTGACACAGTACCATGGTTTTAATTTATATTATACATTTAGTCCGAATGGTTGTGAATGGGAGCGGGACTCCGAAAGATAGTCCATGGTAAGCATGAAGCTTGTGCCGCAGCCCTGAAATCCCACCATCCGAATCGCACAATTCCAGTCACGGCAGAATTTAGAAGACGAAAGTTTAACGTCCCCTAATGACTGAGAGGACGGTCCGCCCAGCTCGCTGGCTTCATCTGACCTTGATCGCGGCCGCTGCCACCGGCCGCAGATCATCCCCGCCAGGAGCAAACAGCGAGCGCTGAAGCGGCTCGAACCCACCTTGCCAGGGTGGACCTGAAGTCCTTTACTCTCGAGACCGAGCTACACGGGCGGACCAAAACTACAGGGGCAGGCGGGTGGTCCTTCCGTGACACCGAGTGACTCTGCGTCCTTCCGTGACATGAGGACATTTGTCCTTTGTATCCTGTGCCCCACTGTGTCTGTCTGTGCCTATCCGTGTGTGGGCGACATTTGTCGTCTATATCCTGTGCGACACTGTGTGGCTACGTGTATGCACCTATCCGTGTGTGGGCGACATTTGGCGTGGCGCCGGCGCCGGCGGCGGCTCTAATGGGATGAGAGGCGGCTCCGGCCGGCCCGGTTCCGGTCAGCGGCCCCCGCCGTGTCATTACCGGCCCATAAAGCAGCGGACAGACGGCCCGCGACGCGCCGGCTGGGCCCGAGTCGTACCGGCACACAGCGCCGCGCCACCGCCGCCGCCGCGCCACCGCCGCCGCGCCGCCGCCGAGCCGCGCCGCTACTGCCGCCCGGACGAAATTTATGCGCCGTAATGACGACGGTGGCAACAGCTGGTGCGCCGCTTTCCACATTTTCATTTAAATTTGGGGTTTGGTGTCCCACCGGGACGCGTCCCGGCTGGGTCGGGTCCTCGACAGACCCGGTCTGCACGCGGGAGTCAGTCGAATGTCGGTCGGCCCCGTCCCCGTCCCCGTCCGGCTCTCAATAGGCGATTCAGTCGCGCTGAGAGAAGGGGTGACTACAGACTGGACGGTATTATGCGTGCACGGGCGGGAGCGGGCCGAGCGCGCGCAGTCCCAGGAGGACGGAAACGGCATACGTGCGCCGATTATGTCGACTGGCTATTGTGCGTGAAGTGGGCCGCCGGAAAGGGTGACGGTATTGGGGAGCATATGCCAGCTCGCAGGGCTTTGTTCACTGGGTGCTTTATGCACCAGACTGGCGCCGTTTTGGCCGGTTTGATCATCTGCAAACAGCAGAGCGATTGTGATTCAGAGAATGCCCCGGAGACCTTTATGCTTACGGGCGAGACAATGGGCCTATCATTAATGATGTGACTGAATAAGTACGTATAGTCATATTGCTTTGTAAATCATACAAAAATATAGCAAAAGTTTTCAAATTTTAAGAAAATATTGTGCACTTTTTCACCGGTCATCACATAACTCGTTCTAACGATTAACAGTCACATAACTACATTTTGACATTTGAATGAATCTTACCGCACCCGCGTTGCAGCTTTGATGCAAGACATGAATGAAAAGTTGAGACAGCTCACACCACACGAGGCACATCAGAAAGTCAAGACGATATTAATAAGAAGCTTAACTCTAACCTTTTCGTTTTAAGAATCCAAAGGGAAAAGGTCGGAGAGCATTGAGTTTACTCAGTGTTAGGACTGTTTTAGTCAGTGAGACTGAAATCGACCGGGACGTGACACATTTTCTGATTTTAAGGAAAATCTCAACCGAATATGTACCTGTGAAGTTCTTTATCATATGTGCTGAATGTATAGTAAAGCAATATCTGAGGATTTATCTGGGATTATATAGGGACGTTTTGGGATTTTGGCACCTCCAAACCACTTTCGACCGTTCTGGGTCCGCTAGCATCACCACACAACCACAGCTCTTCATCGGGATGACGCCTGTCGCCACCGAATGACACTCGCAGTCATCGGATGACTCCTGTCCTCGTCATCACCGCTTCGTCACCTCGCCGGCCTGGCCGGCTGCCGTCCGCTGCTCTAAATCACTGTCAGCGCCGCTCCCGTTTCACTTTATACAGCATGTTTGATTAATTGACGCCCCGGCCGGCGTCGGCGGGGGCTCAACCCTTTCAGCGACAACATTATTTTATCTCTCAATATGTTCTCATTCACGCCTCGTTGGACGCCTATGGGCCGACTGGGGCGGCTGTCGAGACCGAATTGTAATCAGCTCTGGCTGCGCTACGGGCGGTAGCCACGGCCGCTCGCCGGCGTCCACGGTCGCCCACGGTCGCCCACGGCCGCTCCGGGAGCTCCGCCGCTCCGGCGCCTCGAATAAAGCTGCCTTTCAGCGGCGCGGCGGCGACGGCGGCGACTTGGCGCCGTGAAGTGGCGCACAACGGAGCCGCGTTTGTCGCGCGCGGCAAAAACGACGCCTCCCCGTGTCGCTTTGTGTCGTTGTCGCGGCTGGTTAGCGCCGCCAGTTGAGATGTCATGGCGAGGCGAGTCAAAAGGGAGGAGTCAGGAGGGAAGAGTCAGGGGAAGAGTCAGTCGGGAAGAGTCTGAAGGAAGGAAGTCAGGAGGGAGGATTCAAGAAGGAGGGAGTTCAGTGAAGAACGAGTCAGTAGGGACGGTGGCCAGAGCGGGAGGATAGGCCTGGACATGAAAGGGACTAGTCTAAGAGACGGTCATGGAAGGGACGAGTCATAAGAGGATCGGGTCTCGGAGGCGGCAAGGTTCATAGAGGGACGAGCCATGGAGGTGACAGGTATATAAGGAGCGGACGCATGAAGGGACTGGTCATCAGCAGGGGATACGGGACCATGGAGGGACTGGTCATAGAGGGACGGGCCATGGAGGGACAGGTCAGGACTCTGGAGTGATGAGTCGGGTGGGACGAGTCAGGCGGGACGGTTCAGGGGATAAGTCACGAGGGATAAGTCGAGAGGGATTAGTTGAGAGGATAAGTCAGGATGGATAAGAAAAGAGGAATAAGGCAAGAGGGATAAGTCGAGAGGGATAAGACGAGAGAGAGAGAGAGAAGAGAGAGAGAGGAGTTAGAGAGAGAGATGATGAGAGAGAAGAGAGAGAGAAGAGGAGAGAGAGAGAGAGAGAGACGAGAGAGGAGAGAGAGAGAGAGATGAGAGAGAGAGAGAGAGAGTAGAGAGAGAGAGAGTGAGAGAGAGGAGAGAGAGAGAGAGAGAGAGGAGATGACGTAGAGAGAGAGAGAGAGATGAGAAGAGAGAGGGATGAGGGAGGAGGGAGAGAGGGAGGAGAGGCGCATGCCCTTTAGTCGCGCCCTCCATTTACCAATATCCTAACCTCTCAGTTGACCTCTTCTCACTCCAGTGCACCCATCCTCTGAGCCCGCCAGTCACCCTCCTTGCTGACCCTCAATCACCGCTCTCTTGAGACCGCCTTCAGGCCTCACCCTCCTCTGACCCCCAGTCACCCTCCTCTGACCCCCAGTCACCCTCCTCTGACCCCAGTCACCCTCCTCTGACCCCCAGTCACCCTCATCTAACCCCAGTCACCCTCCTCTGACCACCAGTCACTCTCCTCTGACACAGTCACCCTCATCTGGCCCCCAGTCCCTCCTCTGACCCCCAGTCACTCCTCTGACCAGTCCACCCTCCTCTGACTTGCCAGTCACCGCTCTCTGACCCCCAATCTAACGCCTCCTCTGGACCCCAGTCACGCTCATCTGGACCCCAGTCACCCTACTCTGACGCCAAGTCACTCTCATCTACCCCAGTCCACCCTCCTCTGACCACTCAGATCACCTCCTCTGACCGACCATCACCCTCCTCTGGCCGCCAGTCACCCTTCGTCTGGCTCCCAGTCACCTCCTCGACGCCCAGTCACCCTCCTCTGACCCCCAGTCACCCTCCTCTGACCCCAGTCACCCTCCTCTGATCCCCAGTCACCCTCATCTGACACCCAGTCACCCTCCTCTGACCCCAGTCACCCTCCTCTGACCCCAGTCACCCGCCTCTGACCCCTGACTGACTCCGAGCCTTGACTCTCAATCCCGGCTGGCTGGCGTCTCTATGATCCGTTTTGACAGATATTCAGGCTGGTGACGGCTGCGCCCGGTGCGCCGCGCTTGTCAAAAGGCGACAACAATGGCGCAGCGATGCGTCGCGGCGGATAATGGCGCGCAGAGAGGAGGCGGACGCCGTCAGGAGTGGCTTTCAGGCTAAACTGTTGCTACCTTTCAGGGGGCGCCGGGTCAAATTTACCAGAATAATGTGGATGGCGAGAGGCGGCAACAATGTGAGAGGCGCGAGGGCCAGAGGCTCGGGCTGGTCTGACGGGCCTATGACTGTGACTTCGGGAGGGGAGGGGGCGGATGGGCCGGGGACCGGGTGCTATGAAATGGGGACGGGATAGGAGGAATGGCGTGGAATGAAGACGGAATAGGAGGGATGGTGTGGAGTGGAGACAATGCTGTTCGGCCCGACAGTTTTGCAGTGTAAAGGTGAGGTATTGTATCATACCGAGGAATGCGGAAAATAATATATAAATCAGTGATACTGATATATTTTTGTTACGCACTACTTTACCTTTGATTTGATCTTCGACGCGAAAGAAGATCAGGATAGGCTTTTCATTTGCGTAACTTTATACCATTCACTTGACATTTTACCCTTCGTTTATATTTTGATCCATATATCTTCGTATAATAGTGCTGAAAAGGCAAATAATTCATCATTCAAATACGAACAAAGATTAATTTAATTTATAACTAACTTAATTGAAGCGCCCAAACAATAAATCATCCAACGGCTGTGTTTTCATTGAATTTCAACTGGCTTCAAAATATCACTCCTCATCCTCCACCAGCGATTATAACATCAAAATCACATCTTCCAGTTCGACGGCTATTTACAACGTTACAAGAGCAATCACCGCTCAAGTATCCGCGGATTTCATTCATCCTTTTACAACACTGCCTTTGTAGAGGGCTCGCGAGTCAACAGCCCTTGTGGTTCGCGAGTCAACAGCCCTTGTGGCTCGCGAGTCCACACTCGTTGTGGCCGGCCACTTGGGACAGCTGAGAGCCGGTGTCATGCAGTCCGACAGTCTTCCTCCGCAGCTGTAAACATCTCCATGGAGAACATTCAGCCCGATGACAGCAGGCTAGGGCCGCTAAATTGAGCTGAATCGCATTGGCTGCCCCTGAATGCAGGCGTGAAAAGCGATCCTGCTGCTGAGAGGCGCGCCTTTCAGCCGGTGCCGGGCCTGCCTGGCCGTCCTGCCCGTCTACCCGTCCCGGCTGTCCGGCTGCCCGGACCAGCGGGAGTCACGTTTCTTCTCCTGCGACCCTGCCTGCATCCCCCGGTAACAAGCGACACTGGCATCCGGGCACGGGCTTTCAGCGAGCGCCACTATAAATACAAATATAACAAGGGTGTGAGTGCAAACGACGCCCCCCGTGATGCGTCACAATCGTCTCGGGCCGGCGCGCCGCGCCAGTGAATGCCGCGCTGGAGCGGCGGCCGGAGGAGGCGCCTCGCATCCCCGCTGATTTTTAACTCGCAAACAGGCTGGCTCCCCGGGGAGGCTGGAGGAGGGAGTTTGGCAGGGCTGGTCCGGGGAGCAGGGGGAGGGGGGGGGAGCGATGGAAAACAGCGAAATCGGGGAATATAAGGGGACGATAAATGGGAGGATAGCGCGGTTATGAGCGGTTGTAAGTGAGAGGTAGATGCCAAAGGTAAAAATCAAATATGGACACGCAGCTTTTGTAGCGGTTATAAGGAATTTTTCCCCTTTGAGTTGATAATGTTTCACTTGTGAGCAAATGCTTTCAATAAGTCGCGTGTTATTAACATCGCAAATGGCTACGAGTGTCACTCGCGTCATATAATAATGCTTGCAGACATCCTGACACTTATCATGACGTAATTGTTATTGCGCAGATCTGTGAGGGGCTCCTAAGCCAACGCCCTTTGACATTCGTGACTCCAGCTTTAGATGAAAACATTTAGCAAAACACACCTTGAATTCCTCCAATCTGTCCTTGGGCACATTTTCCACATCCTCCACCCAGGTTAATAACCTCACAAGTAACCACCACGGAGTAACTTAGTAACTCAGGAGTAACTCAGGAGTAACTGATTCTGACCCACGCTGTGCCCCCATCAAACAACGCTCATATCCAGGATATGTCAACAAGCTTCTTTTAAAAACTCACCACCACAAACACGATTCTCATCAAGACTACAATCACAGGAGGCTATAACCATACAAACAGCTCGCAGACATGTACGAGTATACGCTCACATACCTGCAGATCGGACACAATGCTCACCATTACGTCACCGGCGTCGAGCATCAGCGCCGCTGACGGAACGCAGTGGTCGGCCGCGCCATTTTTGCTCCTTTTTCAATCTGCCTCTTTGTGATAACGAGCAGCAGCACTGAAGGGCTGGCCATGTGCAGCCGGCCGGTCACTCACCTGGTCGCCGTAAGCCGTCTGCACACCTGTGCACAGGCCTGATATCAGCCAGCCGGCCGGCCCACAGATGGAGAGCTCTCCGAGCGGCCGGTCCGGCCCGGTCTGTCTGGTCTGCAGTCCAAGCCGGCCGGCCGCCGCGCGCTCAGCACCCGTGCGGATTTTTACCGCCGCACACGAAATCCCGCCATGACATGCCGACAGCAGCGGCAGCAGCAGCAGCAGCGGCAGCAGCAGCAGCAGCAGCAGCAGCAGCAGCGGCGACGGGAGCAGAAGTAGCAGCAGGGGAGTAGCAGCAGGGGCAGCAGCAGCAGCAGCAGCAGCGGGAACAGCAAGCAGACGGGCGCAGCACAGAGACAGGGGCAGGCACGGCAGTTTGAATGCCAAGGACACCAATTCGGGCGTGGTGAGAGCGGAGAGGGGGTCCTCCGATGGGGTTTCAACGACCGATTGACGGACGGAGCGAGCGGAGCGGTCCGCCGGCGAGATGGACAGGCTGACTGACGGATAGACGGACGGGGGACGGACGGGTGGTCAGCCAGCCCAGACGACTGGACGAAAGGGCCAATATATTGACAGATGAAGGGCAGTTTCCAACGAGGAAGCATCCAGCTCACATACCTATTGGTGGACATATGAATACATAGAATGCCGTGAAAACCGGCAGTGAAATGCTAAGACGGGCGCTGAAAATTTGATTCTCGTTATTGCCTTGTAACTATTTAAATATTATCTTTAGTCATTGTATTCCTTGATTAACACGACAGATCAGGATTTTTCACTATGGAACAACACAATTCTAAAGAAAAGTGTTTTTTTTTTCGCATAGTTCTAAAAATCCTTCGGTTACAAGATTTTGTGCTCAACATTTATTTTGTTTTGTAATTAGTTATTTACAGCATACACTTACCTTGTACATACCAGCACATGGCTCCGCCAGCGGGGGGGGGGGACGGGAACATGTCCCCCCAACTTCAAAGTTGGGGGACAGAGTGTCTTTTGTCCCCCCCCCAAACTTTGGAGCACATGACAGTAATTCGTATTTCAAGCACCTCAACAACTGAGTTTGACACACTACCGTTCTTAACACTCTAACAAGTAAGAATTCAGTTATTCAGGGAATAAAATCAAAATTTTTGCGCGTCCGCGGAGCAAAGGCATGCAGCCTCAATTACATTTGTATCGGGCTGAACACAATTATCAATTCGTACCGTTTCGCAGCGCATTACTGTGTTAGTTTTGTTATTGTGATACTTTTCTAGTCTACACCATTGTGCAAAATGTTAGCTTTATCATCTTTGTCCGCAGTCTTACCCCGCGCCCCACGGTGTGTGGTGTTTGGAGCGATCCCCCTCGGTTTTATTCGAATTTACAAAAAATGCGGCGGACTTAGCGCGGCCAAATTTCAGTCAAGCTTATCATTGTCCTTTCAATTCACGATTGTTAAATTGCTATGATGTCGCGTCGGATCAGGGGTCAGGTTCACAAGGTTAGGCTCAAGTGACCCCACCTCAAAAAATGTTTTCGCGGTCGTGCCATGACCACCAATTTCTTGAGGGATCGATATCAAACTTTTAGATTGCATGAACATCTACACCTACAAAATCTTGTTCTCGGATTTATTGGTGACCTGAGGTCGGGTCAATTTCGTTACCTCTCCATTATAAGTAAATGAAGGAAATATTCCATCTTTCTATTCGAAGGTTATTCAGTCCAATTCCTTCTGATAATGTTATAAGAGATATCCTTTGATGATCCAAGCGCCAGGCTTAGTTCAGTGACCCCATACGTGGTTATCTGAGTTCATCCGAGGTCACCAAACACTTTTTTTCTTCAATAACTCTCGACATAATGACAGATATAGAAGTTAAAATTTTAGCAGGCGTGTTTGGATTTCGTCGAAATATATCTCCTAAATAAGCAGCCTGAGCCTACATGGGTCACCACTTGACCTTGATCAGAGGGTCAATTTTTAATTACCTTACATGGTCAACTAGTGTGTTTCAATGCGCCTTGAGGACAACACGATGGCGTAAACTTATTGTGTTATTTTTTTAGGTACAAAAAGTTATTGGAGAAGCACATTTGTTTGCACATAACAGCACCCCATTTTTTTATTGTATTACCTTAGAACCTTAACGATAAACTGAGCTAAAAATTTAAGGAGATAAAGTTGATAAAAATTCAGGAGTTTCCTTTTTTTTCGTTTTGATCTGATGTAGGCATATTTTCGGAGATATATGGGGTTTCTGGACCGAATTTCCTTTAACTGGAAATATTTGACCTTTGATGACTTCTGTCTGGGGGCGAATCCAGGAGCAGGGGCTGGGGCGCGGCTCCAGGGGCGCCCGGGTTCGCGGGGCCGGGCCGTGTTTGGCCTTCTCCAAACCTCCGGCTTGGAGGCCAAAGCACGGCTGCGACCGCGACCGTGCGCCTAGGGAGGCCGCGCCCTCTGCCAGCCCCCCGCTGGATCCGCGTGCTTCTGGTGACCTCAACTTTTGGCCTGGCGAAAAAAAATCCAGATAGTTTCCTGCTGATTTTTGCGTACGTTATTCGAACGTTGTTTTAGTTTTGGTCTACGTTCCATTCGAGCGATTTAGAAAGGGTGGATCGTCCAAACAATACCCGCCCCCTTCCTTCCCGTAGGGTGTGGGAAAACCCGAGGGCCCAGTAGGGCGTGGGTTTAACAAAAGAATAGCCTAATTATAGGTCATAGAGGAAAAGTGGCATATTACAGGGCATGAGATTCACAGATTTCGCCCGCTCCACGGGCGCGAATCACGAATTACTGGGGTTATTTTGTGCCCCCTTGCGTTATTTGGTAATTATCTCCTAAGCAAAGCAGTATCGTCACAAACTTAACCTCTTCTTTGACATGCATTTGACACATGATGGCCAAGAAAGAGCGCTGAGGTTATGATAGATCACCTGCGAATGACCGTTTAAGTGAAGTCATGTTCTGCGTTTTTTGTTGAATAATAAGGTTTTGTGAAAAAACGCAGTCAAATTACACATTTTTATTACATAAATTGTAATTTTTTGTATATACAAATGACTGGTACTAGGTACTGCGGCTTTCAAACTGCGATCTCGGTTTTGGGAGTTGATTAAATTTAACATTTTGATTGAAATGAAATATATTTTTTTAACATTTTTTTCTACTCGAAACAAGTCAAAATTATCACACCATTGGAAGGTACAATGATTAAAAAGGGTCAGGTGGAAGTTTGTGTACCCAAATTTAAGTCCGATGTCGTCAATAAAATGGGACTGACTTAAAGGGAGTGTGCCTACTCTTTTGAAATGTCAAATAAAGTTTTTTTACGGTAAGAAGCTATTGCTTGATTATTGGTTACGATAAAAATTCACAAGAAAGTCCTGGGCAAGCCCCTTTAGTGGCCATTTTACTTATTTTCTGTTTTGCAATTTGTTTTGTTTCAAAACTCATAAACGATCGTCACTATAAACAGAGTAGCGAAGGATGTTAACTATTATGGCGCACCAAAGACGATAAACAAACCTTTATAGCAATGTATTAGGTTTGTGTACAGTGATCAGATCTGTTCGGCAGCTGTTATCAGTGCTCACGAGTTTTCTTAATTGGCCAGAGCTAACAATATATGCTAGCGTTGTAATTTAAGATCAATGCTTCTAGTAGCGAAATCTCTGGCGAATATCGATAATTAAGTACTGCCAGTATGTGATTGGCGACTTTTGAATATCTCAGCAACTAAAGTGAATCTGGGGAAGTGAAAGCATGAAGCACATGGCTAAATTCAGAAAAATATGTTCTACAGACTAGTGTCAACAAGTCCACATGACCAATGTGAGTAAGCACACTGCACACTGAGAGGACCCTTCAAATAAAAAATCGACCACTTCATACAACACTTACCATGCATACAAAAATACATTTGTTTCTGCTTTACTTGTAACTCTATGAGAAACAAGTGGTCTAGGTGTAGTTTTTGCGTCGGAGACGAAAAAACAACATGTTGTTACAAGCAATTGACGTAATCTGCCGTTTGAACTCGTGACTCGGATGACCTTGACCTGACTTTAGATCCCCCCCAAGGCTTAGAAATTGGTATAAGAAGTGTCAGACACTGGTACAACATACAGACTGGTACACCAACTGTTTAATCGTTAACCCTCGCGCAAGTGTCGTTAGGGGTGGATGCAACCCCCCTCGGTTTTTCCAGAATAAAACTCACGTAAATATCAACCGATCAACGATGAAACTTTGCTGGAGTACCCATACATTGCATCAATTGTACATGACTCTGAAATGTTCGGAACTTCTAGTTACCCGGACCCCATGACTTTGACCTGTTTCAGGTCGTGTTTGCGAACTGGCGTCCGTTAGTACGATCCTGTCAAAACATGTGCGTTCCCAGTTTTGTTGTTCAGCCAGCATATGCAAAGGTGTTTCTAGGTGACAGTTGGGCTTCATGCAGACATTGCGATCTCGATTGACCTTTTCAGAGTCAACGGAGGTCACTGTCCTCCGATGACCTCAGATGTCTTTTTTCGTCTTTTGTCCATTTAGAGTGCAGTTTGTGACGGTGATTTCGATTCTGGGATCTATATAACATTATTATATGTTCCACTGGGGTCATGCGCTGCCAAAGGTCAACCAGGTCAACTGACCTCAGATGACTGACATGACCTTTTTTCATTGGCAGTTTTTATGTCATTTTGTGATGCCTGAGTTCAACTTTGGCGTCTACTAACATTCTTAGATGGTTCTTTTACGTTTTAGCTCGATAAGCTCTCATTTTTACATATTAACGATTTTACATTTTGGCTTTGACATGACCTCAGATGTCACCTAAAATTATCAAGGACCTTAACATCAGATGTCAATGGCTTCCTCTCGTCACAACTAACACGCTCGTTTTTTAATCAAAGCTCAATTAGGAGCCAATACCAAGGGGTCGAACCCCTACACGGTCTCGCAGTGATCTGTGCCTACACGTGCGAGGGTCAATATCGCACAACAATGCCATCATCGACACAGTATGACTCGATCATAACATTTTGTATTTGACCTGACCTTGCGTCACGTGACCGGAGGTCCACGAATATTAGGTTCTATTAAAACATTTTCCAGGGGCTATCAACTCGGTTTAGTATATTTTTAAGATTATTCAGTAGTTCCGGAGATCCGAGGGGGGCGGGGCGCTTCGGGAAGCGGTCCCTTTTTGAGGGCGCTTCCCCCTCCCCGGACGAAATCCTGGCTATGTGCTGGTTATTCGCTTCTTCTTGAGGGTCTTCGGTTTCTGGTCTAATGGCCAGCTCAATACAAGTTTTTAAAAGGGTCTTGCAAAATAAAGCTGGCCCAAAGAATCCGCATAGTGTTTCATATAATTCAGGGCAATATGTGGGGCACACCAATAAACTGGTTCTCCCGGCCAACTCCCTTTCTGAAAGAGTTGGCTTGCGCCCCTGCTCAGCCCTATATTTCGTTGACCCCATGAGTCCACGTCCCCCCCAACTTCAAACCCGTGGCGGAGCCCTTGTACCAGCACTTGCCTTATATGGGATGTTTAGCCTTTCTGGAAGTTGTCAAATGTACACCCGTTGTAGTAAAAAATATGGAGAAGTACTGCTGAAAATGAAAGTGATATCTGTTTCTCGAAAAGCCATTTTTATGAGAGACAATGACGCCATTATTAAGCTACAGAGATTCATAGAGAAAAGGCACAATCTTTTAAGACAATTCTGGCGACTTGAATACAAGCAAGTCTCTTGCTATCGTACTCGCAGCAGGTAATCCAGCCATGGTTGAGAAGTAGAAGCCGTTTTTCTCCCAGGACCAACAATATTGAAGTGGCTACCAGCCAATCATTGCGGGACTTGCATGAATCCCTTTAGTAAATTCACAACTAAATTTATTTAAAACAGCTAAGTTTTGTGAAAAATGGTTTGAGCAATTTATACTTTTCAAAAACGGCCAGAGATAATGGCTATTTCAGTTCAAAACCAATGCGAAGGTGAAACATTTCCATGAGCAGTTACTTTCTTGTCAAGGACACGAGTGTAGGTTTGGTAAAATATCTTCATAGTGTTGTCCGTCATTTTGAGTCACTACAAACTATTTTTGTTTTGACAGAGAAGCACATCTGCTAAGATATTTTAAATGCCTTCTCGAAATCAGATCATCCTTTTACCAATATGTGATTGAAAGGGAAGGAATCCAGATTGATTGATTTAGTGAAATGTTTATTGCACAGTCTAGGGTAGATGTTCTGTCCACTTTTTCACCTCAACCGATGACGATGTTCCCAGTGAATAAATCCTTCGTGAAAACGGCTAGTAGCAGTCCTTTCAGTGCTCTATTAGAATAAAATCCCTCCAATTTCCCCTGGGGCGATGTTTGTTTTCGTCCTGACGGAAGCTAGCGTAGAAAGTATCTTAAAACCTTGTTAAGCCACCCGTTTAGTTCAAATGCAACTTTGTCCTATCGTGTTTGTTGTCGGTGCTACATGCAGTGAAATCTATTACACTATTTTTTGCCCTCGACCCTGATAAGCCGGGGGAGAGGGCTATAGTAATTGCATTATTCCACTGCGTGCAGCAACGACAGACACGAGGCAGAAACAGCGGACAGAACTTTTTGCACGGACAGAACATTTAACCCTAGACTGGTAGCATATAGCAAACCAGAAAGTTTCCATAGCCTTGGGGAGCGAAACACAGCAACTAGTCCGCCCTCCATATTCAAGCCAAGCCATGTTGCGCAATTCGCGATTTTTTGGAAGCGCTGTGTTTCAGCATTCACTATTCATAAATTCACGAACACCGATCTCTGGCCGGCTATTTGTGGAATCTGAATCGTGCCCTTTATCTGACGCCACTTTCTCCTCGGCGTTCACAAATCCCGGTCCCATGCACCTCGACCGTGCAGTGACTTCCATCCAGCGCTGCACGTGTTGCCATTTCTCCTGATCCTTCCCAGAACGGGCGGGATCCACAAAGTGGAAATCTGCCGTCGCGCGGCGTCATAAGCAGTGTGTGACGTCACTGGTTCTTAAATAACGTCTCCCAATCTGGGTCGGACAGGGGATCATCTGGCTTTGCGGAGAACGACGCAGCTCCTGTCTGAGACCATGGGAAATTCAACCCATGTGAAAGAAGTGATACATTTATACACGCGTGGTCAGTCGTGCTTTTTTATTTGCTAAATGTGACATTATTTTGCTTCACAAACAAACGCAGCTACTAGCCGTTTTCACGATGGATTGTTTCGCGCGAAATGTTTGAAAACATTTTAAAAATGCTTTAAAATGTTTTAGTAGCAGCCGTTTTCACAATGGACTAATTTGCGAAAAAAATCGCCCTACAGTCCCGTAGGGCGAGGGTTTAAACATTTCTTGCAAATTAGTCCATCGTGAAAACGGTGTACTAAAACTAAAACATTTTAAAACATTGTAAAATGTTTTAAACATTTCGCGCAAAATAATTCATCGTCAAAACGGCTATTATAATTACGTCCGCCTCTGTAGCTCAGTGAGAGAGCGCTGGTCTTCTGACCTATCTCAGTAGTGGCAGCCTGGGTTCGAGTCGCCTTCGGGGCGCTCGCTATTTGCTCTGACTGGGATGGCTCGGCCGGGTGGCAGCGGTCGCACCTCAGGCCAGTGACGTCAGTGAGCGGGACGACGTGTCCAGGTATGTCGGACACGTACAAATTTCGTCTCTAAATTCTGGACAGGCCAACAAGGAATTGCGCGATCGGGTGGTGAGGTCAGGACCAGCGCAACAGGCTCTGCTTAGCGCGGGTCATGACCTCGGAAAGCCATCCATACAAAACATTCGGACTAAATTTATAAAAAAATATGACAATGTCAACCGTCATCGCCCGTTTTAAGACTGTAAAGGGTTGATTGGATAAAACGCTAGGTATGTCTTGTAGGCAAGTACATCGTTACTTTTTAGAAAGTCCATCGTGTCCCAGATCCTTCAGAAGTGGTAAACAGAAGTGGTAAATGGTACCACTTTCCTTCAGAAGTAAACCGTTGATAAACAGTTGATAGTTAGATATATAAAATAAATAGCAAATTTATTAAAGACGATTAAGTGCGATTAAAGGTAGTGAGCAGAAAGACAAACTTGTTGTGCTTCTCAAAAATAGCTTCATATCTATTTGTTGTTGCCTTCTTCAAAAATATGCTTCATATCTATTGAAGCATATTTTGAGAAGCCAACAAGTTTGTCTTTCTGCTCACTACCTTTAATCGCACTTAATCGTCTTTAATAAATTTGTTATTTATTTTATATATCTAACTATCAACTGTTTACCACTTCTGAAGGAAAGGATGTCTTGACAATAAAATAAGATTGAAAAAGGAAGTTTCTCCTAATACGTCGAAATCGTGGAATATGTAGCTATGATATAGACAAACTAGATTTGAACTCAATGCTTTTTTGTGAAGAGTCACGAAGCGTAAAGCAACTTTTACGACCTGTGGCATACACTCTTCCCTAAAAGCATATCTTAGCTTGTTTTAGCATCAAGCATGGCCATAAATTATCCTCCTGTCACTTTAGCAGTCATCCCGGGTGTCACACTGCCAGGTGAAGTGGCGATATCTGTCGTGCCGGGACGGACCGACCAGCTTCACACCCCGGCACCGTCGGAACTTCGCTCCTCTCGCCGTTCCTTTTCTTCGTTCCGGCACCGTCTGCACTGCGTTCCTCTTGCCGTTCCTGTCCTTCGTTCCGGCACCGTCTGCACTGCGTTCCTCTTGCCGTTCCTCTTGCCGTTCCTCTTCTTCGTTCCGGCACCGTCGGAACTTCGCTCCTCTTGCCGTTCCTCTTCGTCGTTCCGGCAACGTCTGAACTTCGTTCCTCTCGCCGTTCCTCTGGTTCGTTCCGGCACCGTCTGAACTTTGCTCCTATCGCCGTTCCTCTTCTTCGTTTCGGCACCGTCTGCACTTCGCTCCTCTCGCCGTTCCTCTTCGTCGTTCCGGCACCGTCTACACTTCGTTCCTCTCGCCGTTCCTCTGGTTCGTTCCGGCACCGTCTGGACTTCGTTCCTCTCGCCGTTCCCCTTGCCCGTTCCGGTTCCGTCTGGACTTCGTTCCTCTCGCTGTTCCCTTGTCCGTTTTCCTTTGTGTCGGAGCGCCACGGTATCTGCCCCGCCCCAGCTTCTCCCCGCCCCCTGCCACCAGCACGGGTCGCTACTGGTCTGATCACGAGAGCGATCCTGCCGTCTCTTCGTCTCCCCCCTCTTCACGCGCCCTCTGCTCTCTACAATGGCGCAAACATCTCCCTAATGGGAGTAGCGCAGCGCCGCCTCCTCCGCGTCCCTCCGACAATGCTGGCGCAGATCCCGCGCCAGATATGACAAGCGTAATTGCGCGCCATTCGATATGGCGCGCCGTTTTTGTGTCCGAAGAGATCAGTTTCCAGCCGGGAACAAATGTCCCCGCTGTTCGTCCGTCGGAACCTTTTAGGCACGCGGGATATTGGCAGGTACGTTTTACGGGACCCATTAGGGCTATATGACCTATCCCTTTCAACTAGTGCGGGCGCTGATGGTCGGGGCGGGAATTCGTATCGACAATTTGGCGCCGGGAGGGGGCAGGACGGAGTGATGGGGAGGCTGGACGGCGCGGGGGTGGGCTTTGTGAAGCTGTCAGAGGGCGGCCGAAGCTGTATAATACTGTCACTCACCTCCATGTCGCTGAACTATACGATCAAACAGGATCTCTTCTTTCTTGGCTGCAGCCACTCTTTGGAGTTGAGAATTCATTACCTCCTCACAAGACAAGATAGAATACCAGGGATTATCTGATGACAAGAGATTAAATNGGAGCAGCAAATAGTGCCGTCCCTGGGACAAGCGGAATTTAAGCCGAGAGCTGTGACCGTCCTGGGAGCAGATGCTTCAATAAGTCCGTCCCTGGAGATCGACGGCCATATGTGACTCTGCCCCTTGTGTGTGAGCGATGACTATGAATTCAATGTTGTTATAAGTGTAATGGCCTTCCTCTTGGTGAGGCAGCAATTGTGCCTCCCTGGACGGCAAGTTGCCGTCCCTGGAGGATGGGTATTTTAACGGAGTTTAGCAGTGCAATGTTTGCCGTCCTTGGAGCAGCAAGTGCCGTCCCTGGAGCTGGCAATGTTGCCGTCCCTGAGCCACAACTGTGCCGTCCCTGGAGCGGCAATGCTGCTCGTCCCTGGAGCAAGGGCAATGTGCGTCCCAAGGAAGCAGCAATTTGTGCTCGTCCCTGAGTGAGCAGCATGTGCCGTCCCGTGGTAGAGCAGCAATTTTTGGTTAGCACGTCCCTGGAGCAGCAATGTGCCGTCCCTGGAGCAGCAATGTGCCGTCCCTGGAGCAGCAATGCGCACAACATGCAGAGTCGCTAAAATGTGAGATGATCTTTTCACCGTTCCATCCGTTGCCACAACAATCTTGAGCTCCATCTTCAACTAAACTTCACCCATACTGTGAGCGAAACTGGAAAATCCAGCACTAGCTCTCCCACAAGTATCCAGTGGCAAAACCACGGTGGTCGGTGTAGAGTCTCGATCGATAATTTGGCTATGCAAGGGGACGTCACCACTGACGATTATAATCATATAAACGGCTCTGAATCTACGACTGCATCCGAATCGCTGCTATTCAAGGTAGCAAACAAATGAGACAGGTATCGCCCAGCATAAACAAATGAGACAGACATCGCCAAGCACAAACAAATGAGACATCGACAATAGGAAGGGGGAGACTAGATTTGTAATCGCGACTTGCATGTAAGAATCTCATCTGATCTAATGCCCAATACTGCAAGACTGATGAACATCGACCTGACTTAGCTGCGCACAGCGCGTTGACTCCATTGCACATACCACAGCTAACACGATACCTGGATTGGACACTAAATTTTCGGCCTCGTATTGCTAAGCACAGCAGTGAATGACGGTGCTGGACTCGCATTTGCACGAGCCGAGACATAAAGTATATTAGCTGAACAGCTCCGTTTCATATTTCGGCTCTGCAATAAGAGGTCGAAAATTGAGTGCCCAATCCAGTTATCATGTTATCCTGTGCACATACCAAATATCCAACGCACTTTTCCGAAAATGAGCCATCAACAGCATGGTCTGACAATACTGGTACAAATGGCCGGAAGGCAGAATGTGAATCGGTTCAAAAAAGGGATTCCCTATACAAGATCTCCTTACAAAATGAAATCACTGATATAGGAGTAGGATTCCAAGAAATATCAAGACAAAATGAAGCAGTGCTTGGATCAAATGACACTTGATACTTAATAGGTCACCCAAACATGTGCCGGCTGCCTAGATTTAGGATCCAGGGAATCTCACAGTAAATTCCGTTAAAAATCCAAGAACTAACAAGATATCACAAAAAGCGCTTCGGTTTGTTTATTGGGGTTTTAGAGCGCGCCGACACCTTTCGTCAATTTGCTTACAAAGGGCTTCGGAAGATCCAGGGTCCAGTAAGATCCCAGCATACAGTACAAAACAGCACACAATACGGGAATCAGGCACTACGCCTGTAGGACCCGATCCAAACTATCTCTGTTGGCGGGCGACTCTGACTTCAGCCGTCCTTGAATGGGCAACGGCGAACATCAACGGTGTCCAGTGTTTATCAGACGCTAGGCCTGTTAAGGACCCGATCCAAACTATCTCTGTTGGCGGGTGACTCTCTACTTCAGCCGTCTTCAATGGGCACGGCGAACATCAACGGTGTCCAGTGTTTATCCAGCCTGGCCTTGAATTGGTTGACTGTTTCGGCGGAGGCTGCGCTAACCAGCAGCGAGTTCCAGTCGTTTACAAGTACAGCCCGAACTGCGAAGGAGTTTTCGACTAGCGCTGTTGGTCGCATACGGCTTCAGCACTTTCCATGGATGACCTCTAGTGGTTGAGACAGCGGGTAACTGGAAGAATGACTGCGGGTCCTTATCGATCCCTGACTGGAGCAGCTGGAACATCGTGATCATGTCGCCCCCTCCTTCTCCTGTGATAGAGCGATGGCAGACCGAGCGCTCTCAGCCTCTCCGGATACGGCACATCTCGAATGTCTGACACATATTTTGAGGCGCGTCTTTGAACCCTTACGATGCTCTGCTGGTCCGCACGGTTGAATGGGCCCCATACGATGTTGCCATACTCGAGGTGAAGTCTCACGAGAGCCTTGAACAACAACGGAAGGGTCGTCCGGTCAAGATGCACAAACACACGCTGACAGCTAGCCAGAATAGCTAGCTGACAACCAGAATGGACAGCTAGATGACAGGCAGAATGAACTAGTTGTAGGTTACCTAACCTACTGTTTTTATGTATTTGACAAACGCAAATTAATTTTAAATATTAAAGGGAGTATGCCTACTCACATTGGTCATGTGAAGTTGTTGACACTAGTCTGTAGAACAGATTTTTTCTGAGATTTAAGCCATATACTTCATTTCCCCAGATTCACTTTGTTGCTGAGATATTTCAAGGTCGCCAATCACATACTGGAAAGTATTTATTATCGATGGTCGCCAGAGAGCTTCGCGTACTAGAAGCATTGCTCTTATTACAACGCTAGCATATATTGTTAGCTTCTGGCCAATAGAAAATCGTGAGCATGATAACAGCTGCCGAACAGATCTTCGATCATTGTAAAAGCATGCATTGCTCATAAGGTTTGTTTGTCGTCTTTAGTGCGCCATTTATAGGCTAAATCTTCGCTACTCTGTTTCAGTGACGATGTTATGAGTTGAACAAAGCAAATGCAAAACAGAATATAAGTAAAATTCAAACTAATGGGCCTCCAGACGTGAATTTTATTGTAACAATAATCAAACCATTGGCTTCTTAACCAATAATAAAAATACTTGACATTGCAACAAGAGTAGGCACACTCCTTTAATATATTCAATATAATATTACTCCTCTGAATTATCAAGGAGTGTTAAATACTTTAAAGGGAAATAATCACCTTTTTTCCACAAAATGAGTTAACACTTGAAATCGCAATGAGACCAAAATATAAGTAAATTTCATCCCTTTTGGCATAAAAACATTTCTACTTAGACGATATTTCAAGTTAAAGTTGATAAAGCTCCACGCTTTCAAATGACGGGGTAACTTTGGCCCCCCCGGGCCTTGGCCTTTGCCCCCAAAGGTATTGTGGACTCTTTCATCAAGCTGCGGGCTTTTCCCGTATTGTTTTCTTAACGCAAGGGAATGGAAAAATATAGTTGAAATCCTGCTTGTTTCGATAAATATGACGGCAATTAACACTTTCTTATTTGACGGTTTTCTGACGTTTTCCGGACGGATCGAGTCGAGGTTGCAATGTTAATCGCCCATAGCAATTTTCGTCTCTGGTGACGACTTTCGTTCCTGGGAGTTAAATTAACTAATCAGACATAAAAATCCGATTACTTTCAGATAGCTTAATTCAACGACCAACATTTTGACGCTAACCAAAAATCATTTTATATTTATAACTTTACAGTTACGACGGACAGAAAAAAACGCTATTTTTGGACGTGGTCCAATTTTAGGTTATCATCTTGACCTGGAACTGGAAGGTCACCGATGACCCTGAAAACCAAAAAATGATACACCATTAAATTCCTTACATGACAAGGCAACATGCTGGGTTTTTTACGGCGGTGGCTCTATCTTGCCTTTGGTTGGGAAAGTTTAGCAGGGGGGGGGGCTGTCAAGGCCCTCTCCCCGTACGGCGAAGGTGAGAAACGGTCCCCGTAAGGCGAGGGTTAACCCTCGCCAGTGTAAGGGTGGATGGATGCGACCCCTCTCAGTTTTTCCAGAAAAACTCACGTAAATATCAACCGATCACGATGAAACTTTCAGTACCCTACATTGCATCAATTTGACATGTACTCCGAAAACTTCGAACTTCTAACCCGTATGAGCCATAACCTTTGACCTGTTTCTCAAGGTCGTGTTTTGCGAAACTGGCGTGGTGTCCCGTAGTAACGATCCTTGAAACATGTGCAGTTCCCGAGTGTTTGTTGTTCAGCAGTATATGCAAAGGTGTTGTGTGTGACCTAGGTGTATATTAATATATATATATATAATATATATATATAATATATATATATATATATTATATATATAAATATATAATAACATATATAATACTATAAAATAAGTAAAGTAATACGAAATAGACCAGGCTGAAAAGGGTGACAGTTGTGGGTTATGCAGGATTGCGATCTCGATTGACCTTTTCAGAGGTCAACGGAGGTCACTCCTCAGATGTCTTTTTTCGTCTTCTGTCCGTTTACAGTGCAGTTTGTGACGCTGATTTCTATCCTGGGATCCATATAACATTATTATATGTTCCACTGGGGTCATGCGCTGCCAAAGGTCAATCGAGGTCACTGACCTCAGATGACCTGACATCACATTTTTTTAATTTCGCAGTTTTTAGGTCATTTTGTGATGCTGATTTCAATTTTGGCGTCATATTAGCATTCTTAGATGTTCTTTTACGATTTTAGCTCGATAAGTTTTCATTTTTACACATTTACGAATTGACGACATTTTGGCTTTGACATGACCTCAGAGGTCACCTAAAATGACCCAGCACCTTAAAATAAGATGTCAATGACTTCCTCTCATCACAAGCAACATGATCGTTTTTAAATCGAAGCTCTAGCTCAATTAGGAGCCAAACACCAAGGGGGTCGTACCCCCTACACGGTCACGCAGTGGTCTTGCCCTAAACGGGCGAGGGTTAATATCGCACAACAATGCCATCCATCGAGACAGTACGACACGATCAAACATGTTTTATTTGACGTGAGCTGTGACGTCATCGGTGACCCCGAGGTCCACAATATAAGGTTTCCTTTAAAACATTTTCCAGGGTTATCGAATTCGGTTTGTATATTTTTAAGATCAGTTCAGTAGTTCCGGAGATCCGAGGGGGCGCTCGGGAAGGGACCCTTTTGAGGACCCACCCCCTTCCCGGACGAAATCCTGACTATGTGCCTGGTTCATTCGCCTCTCTGATGGTCTTGAGGGTCCTGGTCTAATCCAGCTCAATACCAAAGTTTCAAAAAGGGGGTCTCGCAAAATAATGGCCCAACGCATAGTTTTTTTTTCATCATTCAGGGAAAAATTTGGGGACACATAACTGGTTACCCAACCCCTTCCTGAAGACTTGGCTGCGCCCCTGTCAGCCCTATATCTCGTTGACCTCATGAATCCACGTCCCCCCCCCCCCCAACTTCAAACCCGTGGCGGAGCCCTTGCACTATGGTTTATATCATCATGGCAACACATAGTTTTTCCTCAAAACTACTCGACAAACAATTAAACATTGGCAACTCAACCAGAAAATCAACATGGAAACCAGCGACGGCCATTTTAGTGTCGGCGATTTGTTTGCAGGGACATTGTCCAACATCGAACAAGTTCGAAACACCGGCGCCAGATACGGCGCGCTTCAATAGTGATAGACAAACACTGCTCATGAGTTTCGAAAGAAGTATATGTACGTTATTTTAGTTTGTAAAAACTTACAACATTGAATGAGGGATTCATTTTATTTAATTCTTAAATTTAAAATAAATATTTGCTATACCATCACGGAGGCCAAAGAAATTGGTGCTTACAAAAATGAAAGGTGATTATTTCCCTTTAAACATATTTATGTAATTTATAATTATCCTCTCTGAATGGTCGTGACGTCAATTAGCAATAGTTAGACGATCAAAGCTAGCTGAGGTAGTTTTGAGCAGTTCGGTTAACACATTTATTTTTAATATGGTAATATGAAGGTTCAACGGAAAAATAATCATCACATTTATCGCACGGAAATCAAAGCACGTGAAATGGCAGATTTAAGCAGATGTCATTTCATTTGTAACCACGCGACTTTAAAAAAGCAAACCTATAACCAAAACTGTGGAATTCTACATTGTGACCGAATCAATAATCTTAATGACAGTTCAAAAGCATTTTAACCCACGCACTGCATGGGCTTTGCGCCGAAAACGAATTGCAGGGGGGTTGATTCCCCCCGTGAGATCTCGAAAACTACGCAACGTAGCGACAAGCAAAAACGGCATAAGATGGCTCGAGACAAGCTCTATCAAAAGCATATCTTGGATCAGGTCGAAATTGAGGTCACCAGTGGTCATCAAAGGTCAGATTTCCCGGTTTTTAGGACTTGCTCCAGAAACTCCCAAATATCTCGGAAACTATGATGAGCTTACGCGATTTGACGCTTATGACGTTGTGAACACCACTATTGAGGGCACGGTCACATTTTGCAAGTGGTTTCTGGGGCAGTGTTTCAGTGAGGGCAGCATCCGGATTTGAGCCCACTTAACATAGGTCAATAATCCAAGGCAATATCGGCTGAGTTGGATCAACAGGACGCGTGTCAGTTGAGGCTCCCCTTTAAATTGTTATTTTTGCGCACGGAGAAGTTATTGTACATTAATTTACAAACCAGAAGAAAGAGAACATAAGGACGATTATACTTTTATGCATGAGTGGCATTAATGATTCAGTTTATGAACGAGCCGAAGGCGAGTTCATAAACTGAATCCTTAATGCCACGAAGTGCATAAACGATGTAAGTGCATGGCCGAAGACTGACGTTTTTTAGAGCATTGAACCTCTTAGGATTAGACAGCTTTGACATCGGCAATCAAACGTGCCACCTGGTATGGCAGCGTGAGGGCAAACTATTTTTGGCGGGCAAGTGCGTACATTGTATTTCCTATTCAAGGGGCTGCTGGAGAAAACTCGTGAAGACTATGACAAGAAAGTTGTTCGGCCAAATCGGTTGCCAAAAAGGCAAAGTGATCCTGCCGAGAAATGGGAAGATTTTGGACGTTTTCAATATGCTAAGTAATTTGTTATAGAAGTTAGTATTGGATTTTTTTTCGGTTGAGTAGACATGCGCCATATTTGGTCATCTACAATTTCGCTATGCTAATGTACCATGTTCAATTCGCTATGTGATGCACTGAAAATACCAGCTTTTTCAATGTGAAGTGACCGTTATGATAGCATGATGAGATTTTAGCAAATACTTTTACAGAGGTACGGGATGGAGTGAGAACGCGAGTTTTCGAAACCAGCGTAAGTCTTACAGATGGTCAAAAATCATTTTCATTTTGCTTGAATGCATCTTGCTTTGTTGCGTGCATGGGCCCGATCACTGAACGATTATGCAAAAGTATACACTGAAATTGGTATCTGTTATAACATATGGTATAGGGTAGTGAAAATATTTACACAACTGCAGAAACTTTCACCATTATAAATAAATAAAAAGTGAATACCAACTGCACATGCTTTGACGTCGAATTCACCTCCGCAGGTGAAAATCAGAAATAAAATTAATGAGAGATACTGAAAGGTGCAGGTAAGTATTGTTTGACTATTGCAACAAACAACAATGCTTATCAGTTGCCGGACACAAATGCTCGCTCGGTCCTGTCTTTTCATGTCAATGCATGCTTTACTAGACCTTAGGCACCGATTAAACCAAAAACAGAGAAACAAAATGTAGGTATAGTGCAACTTAATGAACGCTGAAGGTTTCGAATTCCATCATTACAACCACTGTGGCTGTGGCAACAACCGCAAGTGCCATTTTTTGGGCGTTTTTTGGCGGAATGCTATCCTATGTGGGTCAATGGGTAAAGACGGCGTAATGGAGAGATATCTATGCGTTCGCCTGTTTTCATACGGGCGAAATACTGCAGTGAGCGGAAAGCTGAGTGCATTCTTGAGGCAGAAGCTCCGTACANGAAGCCCAGGTCAGAAAATAGGCGGTACTGGCTGAGAGAAGCAGGTCAGAGAGGCGGGTACTGGCTGAGAGAAGCAGGTCAGAGAGACGGGCACTGACGGAGAGAAGCAGGTCAGAAAGGCCCTAAAGGAGAGAAGCAGGTCAGAGAGGCGGGTACTGGCTGAGAGAAGCAGGTCAGAGAGGCGGACAATGACGGAGAGAAGCAGGTCAGAAAGGCCCTAAAGGAGAGAAGCAGGTCAGAGAGGCGGGCACTGACGGAGAGAAGCAGGTCAGAGAGACGGGTACTGACGGAGAGAAGCAGGTCAGAGAGACGGGTACTGGCTGAGAGAAGCAGGTCAGAGAGGCGGGTACTGGCTGAGATGAAGCAGGTCAGAGAGACGGGTACTGGCGGAGAGAGCAGGTCAGAAGAAGCGGGTACTGGCGGAGAGAAGCAGGCCCAGAGATGGCGGGCACTGACGGAGAAGAAGCAGGTTCAGAGAGGCGGTACTGACGGAGAGAAGCAGGCCAGAGAGGCGGGCACTGACGGAGAGAAGCAGGTTCAGAGAGGCGGGCAACTGACGGAGATAAGCAGGTCAGAGAGGCGGGCAATGAACGGCGGGGCATCAGAGGATCAGACATCAGAGAGGAATGGCCCGAGCGTGCAGGGGAGGGAGCACGGTCAGTCAGACAGATTAGTGTCAGACAGGAGCGTTGTTTCCGTTCTATAGTATGTAGATACGTGACAATGTTATGTGGTACAGTCACGGCATAACAGCGTGTATGTGAGAAGCCAACCATATACTATCCTACCCCGTCTGCTTCTCGTGATTATTACCCTCCCACCCCTCCCATCCCCTTCCCCTCCTCACCGTCATCATGCGTCTGGACGGTGGCCGGGGGCACGCTGAGCGCACCGTCACCCTCGCGGGTCCAGCCTAGCACCTGCACACTGTACCGGGTGAACTTCCTGAGCTCAGTCAGCGTCGTCTGGTGCGTCTGGTTCCCTTCGATCATCTTGGACTGCGGCACAGCACGAGTACGGGTCACTGAGTTGTAAGTAGAGAGGTCAGGTTCAGGGAATAGGTGGCAGGGTCAGGGGTCAGAGGCTATCAGCGACTCTAACCCGGGCTACCACTAACGGGTGAGGTCGTGTTAGTCCAAAAACAACCTGCACTAACAATAACGTCACACCCGTGATGGCTCATATATTTACAAAAAAAAAAAAAAAAATGTATGGATGGCTTTCCGAGATCAGGACCTAAGAAGAGCTTGTTGCACTGGTTCTGGCATCACCACTTAGTCGCGCAAATCCTGTTAGCCGGCATAATTTAGAGACGAAGGTTCTACGTGTTGGGACCAATACCTGGAATACGGGTCCCGCCCCCTCAAATGACGTCAAACTGGCCTTTGAGTGCAACCGTTGACACTAGGACGCAGGCCACCCCTTAAGAAAGCAAATAGCGGAGCCGGAACGCTCGAACCCGGCTGCCACACGGAGGTCAAAAGTCCATCGCTCTCTTCCACTGAAGCTACCTGGGCAAACTCTCCATAATTCCGCTCCCAAACTTAGCACCTTGTGCCCCGTATAGATCTGGACTCACCTTGAAATCCGTCCACCCTTGTTCCGTAGTAAGACTTGTATCCGAAGGATGATGCCCGTTGCCGCTTGCTAGTTGTAGAATATCTCCCCAGCGACCACTACTGTAGTAGAAGACGTGGCATTCGCCTGCACTCTTCCTGGACCGCACCAGGAGCTGGAAAAAGGCGGTGGAATATGTCGGTCCCCTACTAAGCTGGGGAGAGATGTGGTGGTATGTCAGTCAACTACGCTGGATACAAAAATGTGGTGGAATATGTCGGTCAACTACGCTGGGGAAAATTGTGGTGGAATATGTCAGTCAAACTACGCTGGGGAACAAATGTCGTGGAAATATGTCAGTCAACTACGCCTGGGGAAAAATGGTGGATGAATTTTGTCACAACTACGCTGGGAAGAAAAGTGGTGGAATATTTAATTCTACTATACGTTGGTGGGTGGGGAGGAAATAAGCGACATCATTAGTCTAACTAGAACATCTTTGTCATCCATTGAGAGATGATATGTCCTTTTCCGTCAAATCATGTTTTACATGAATTACATGTTCATAAAGCCATAACTTTCGCAGCACAATAAGCGGTTCTTAAACTTGACACGTACTGACTTCTTTAGAATAATGCTACCGTGATGGCGACAAAGGCTAACCAAAGATGAATGCATGGTGTTGGCATCCCGATCAAATTGTTATATTATGGCTACACAATATTACTCTAAGACCGCAGGCTATATCACAAATAAATCCTCTAGCTCCTATCTAAGGCAAGAGGTTTGCAAAGCAATAGAAAACCATAATGCATCAAGCTGGAATTATATTCATACTGTTTACGAGGTCCAGCCCGAGGCCTCTTGCACCAAATAATCTACCCGGGTAAAAAATATCCAACCCACCATATAAAGCTACCCAGCCGGATATTTTGTTTTCTCTTGCACCAACCGAAGCAGCCAACTTTTGCTGGTTCGCTTGGTGCAAGAGAAAATAAAATATCCGGCTGGGTAGCTTTATATGGTGGGTTGGATAATTTTTTTACCCGGAGATTATTTGGTGCAAGAGGCCTCCGGTCTTAAAAGTAATCTAATTTGGGTGCAGATCCAATCCAAATGAGCTAACCGTGGAAGAAGGCGTCGAATTCGGCACTTTTCTTCGCTGGTGATTTTAATCACAGGTTCGGGACATAGCAAATATTACAAGCCAAAAGCTGGAAACGATACATGAAACTGTACTTCCACCACAACTGAGCATAACAAATTTGGTTTCGTTGCTGTCTATACTCATTTATCTTGCATATATATAACTATATATATATATATATATTTTAACATCGGGGGCCTGTCAGGCCCCCTCACCTTACGGGGAGGGGGCCTGACAGGCCCCCCTGAGGTTTTTCTTAAATAACTTCTTACGCATGGCGCACATATTCTGAATTTTTAGTAACTGAGTTTAACACAATTTTACGTATTCCGTAAATTTGGCATCAATATTGGTCGATAGATTGTTGAAGCGATAATGACGTGTTGAATTGACGTCATCTTCGTAAAAACGTCAAATATTGTTACAAAATCATAGAAAATAGAGTATTGCAGCAAAGAAAAAAACAAAAATCATTATTGACGTCAAATGTTATTGTCTTTCAAATGAAATTTTCGTAAATTCAATTAATTTGTTTTTTGACCCCCAAAAAGTCAAAAAACGGATTTTTTGTGAACTTCTCCACAAAATCGAAATTTTCAAAGATAACTTAAAAGCCGGAATATATGTGAGATAACGATGTTTGGACGAATACCCAAACAGCCAAATTTCAAAGTAATTTCATTTTTGACCTGAGTATGGCTTTCCTTGGTGAAATAAATTTATGACGTTCATTTTTAAATTTTAACATTTTTACTTTGTTTGACCAGTGTGATCAAATACATACTTTTTGTAATCAGGAAAAAAAACTGGTCCTGGGAAACATGCGTTTTTATTTAGCATTTAACACTTTCTAATTTTGAGGTTTTCTGACCGTTTTTCCGGACGTGATCGAGTCGAGGTTGCTAAAGGTGAAACGCCCATAGCAATTTTTCGTCTCTGGTTGACAACTTTCCGTTCCTGGGACGTTAATAACTAATCCAGCAACTAAAAATCGATTATACCTTTCAGATAGCTAATTCAACGACCAACATTTTGACGCTAACCCAAATCATTTTATATTTAATAACTTTACCTGTTACGACGGACAGAACAACAACCGCTACTTTTGGACTTCATCTATTTTATGTCCTTCACTTGACCTGGAAGGTCATCCGTTCACCGTTGACATGAAACCAAAAAATGATATACTATCAGATTCTTCACATGACAGGCAAACATGCTGTTTTGTCCGCGTTGTTCTATGTTGCTTGGTTTGGAAGTAAGAGGGGAGCTGTCAGGCCCCCCTGCTAAATGAGGGTATATTTCACCTTCGCCCCGTAAGGCGAGGGTTAAACAATTATTTTGTAGTGATTTTTTCACAAAAAAAAAATCGGGTACACAAGCTCATTTCGGAAATCCGAAGATAATTATTTTAAATAAAATGTAATTTGCTCTTATAGGTCGTTCATTTGAATGTACTGGCAATTATATTTTCGATCATTTGCACAAATGAATCGTTTTGCGCAAATTAATAATCGTTGGGGTCGCTTCTGCCCCTCCCCCTCACTCACCAGCCACGCGTGTTCGCTCCGTGACGGGTACGCTGGGGTCGTTGCTGCCCCTCCCCCTCACTCACCAACCTCGCGTGTTCGCTCCGTGACGGGTACGCTGGGGTCGCTGCTGCCGACGTCATTGTAACTCTGCAAGGATCACCTCGTAGCGGACAACCCTCAGCTGGGTCCAGCGGAACGAGTTGCGTTGTGGTCTGCCGAGGAAGGCCGGGTGGAGAGAGTTAGAGGTCAGGGGGTCAGATGGGGTCAGGTGGGGTTAGTAGTGTCAGACGCAATCAAATGCAGAGCTGGGAGGATAAAACGGGTCATCTGTGGGGTCAGAGGGTATGACGGGGTTAGAGCACAAGATGAGGTCAACAAAGGGAGGCCAGAAATCGGGTAAGACTGGGAGAGGTCATAGTACGAGCGGGGCCTTTTAGTGCACGCGTAAAAGCTACCAAACCTCTGCACTAATGTAGATATGATAAATCACAACTAATCAATTTACACGCAGTGTTAAGCAGCCTATCCGAGAGGGTTCTAAAAACCTAGCAGATTAGCAGACGAGTCCATGCTCCGAAACTACTGGACCGATCTGGCTGATTTTTTCACCATTCAATCCACCGTGATCAAAAACGGTACCATTTTGAGTTTACGTAGACCAAATTGAACCAGCCGTTTTAGTAAGTAAATTTGCCGCTCAGCCCATTCTCCAAGACTGTTAAAATCTATCTGTGTTTTTTTCCCCATTCAATCCGTCGTCGTCCAAAACGACACCGTTTGTTATGTTATAAAAATTCGTCAACTCTAACTGGGCCAAACCCAAGGCCCTATAAGCGTCTATCGAGAATGCGTCACATTAAGCGACAGGGCCGCTTCGCCCATACCGCGAAAATCTCCACTGTACTGCGCAGAACCAACTATTCCGACTATGTGTGTGATTGGGATTTTTTGGGGGCGTTTTAGCACAATAAGACTATCAAGCGCCCTATCCCGACTGTCCAAACTATCCGACAACGCCGGCGACAAACGGCACTAAGATAAAATACTTGGTAAGTGTGGGCGGGGGGGGGGGAACGGCGGTGCAGCAAATCTGTTTGAACACTATTACCAACGGTCACATTTTGTTAAATTATCATGGGACATCTCAGGTCAGGTCATCAGGTCAAGTCAAGGTATTTTATCTCTAAAAATGTTGGCAGTTGTGCCAAGCAACAGAGATTGACCGAACGATTTGGCTCTGGAAATCAAGAACAGTTGATCAACAAAACAATTATTGGAAGAAAAACCAGTGCAACATTCGGTGACTTTCAGAGCCTTTACTGTTGACAGTGTTGAGTGTTGACCAAAGCTGAAAATTAGAGGACAGAATAACGATAGCATTTTACGAGAGCAATCGATTTTTGTTTCCGTTTATTCTTAGCTATCATAGTTTCCGAAATAGTCAGTGTTTCTTGGGAAACGTCTGAAATAGTTCACCTTCAATATGGGTTTTAAATGAGATAGCAGTTTTGTAGCCCGTGTTGATGAAAAATGCAATACACCTGGGCAGAGGCTAAACAGTAATCTTACGCGACTACTTTGGAAACTGATTGCCTAAGCCATTCGATTCTTTCGTTTGACGTTCCAGAATGCAGAGAGTACGCATATAGTTTTGATAAAATTGATAATGTACGTCCTTCTGTCCTGAGTCTGCGCGATGTATGGCTATTTTTGACAATATGAAAAGAAGTTGTATTTAAAAATGATCAAATTGTGTTAAAAAATCAAAGGTGAACTATTTCCTTTAAACTTGGTAAATTGACTTTTGATGAGCTATGGTGATCTCAATATTGACCCGGCGACAAATGACGGAGTGACTTCCAATGGTGTTCTAATGAGTTTTCGAACGGAATGTTTCTGCGTCTTCTATCCTTATAGTTTTCGTGTAAGGGGGTTATTTTGACCCCCCAAGGCGAAATTGTCTCAGAAGCCGACCCGGGCGCGACCAACGGAATACCGATAGACACGGCAGGGGCTTGACAGGAGCTCCTGAAGGCTTGAACAGCAACACTATCCTTTAAACATATCGACTTTGTTGACACTGGACACATTTCGGAATGTCTGCAGTCTGCACAGTGTTTGAATAACATGATAAATGTAAGTCTGCGTTTGATCTGTCGTCGGCACGTTTACAAGCTAGGATGCATGACGTCCGTGTCTTCTTCTTTTGCGTCGGATTTTTTTTTGCGAGTGTCTACAGAAATGACGCTGCAATGATAATCCACTACATGCAATGTAATACACTTTATCTTAAAATGGACGATGATTTCAGTTAAAATGTGACTGTCTCTTTTCATTTCAGTTACAATGTGTTTGTATCTTTCAAGTAATTCAATCCGTATACATTTTCATCAAAATACATTCAAACAATCTAGCGAGTTAGTAGCACTCTCTCCCTCTCCCCCTCTGAACTGAGGTGTTAATACACTCCCCAAAGGGATAACACATTGCTAAGCTTCATGTCAAAGATCCTGCATTGATCTCTTGAAAAATTGCAATGACCCTGCATTAAACTCTTGAAAAAGCGCGGAACGGCCATGCACTAATTCGTGTTATGCCTCGTGGCATTAGCAGACTCAGTTTATGAACTCACCTTTGGGCTCGTTCATAATCTGAATCGTTAATGCCACACATGCATAAAACAATAATCACAAAGACCATGCATAAACTAAATAACGTCGCCTTGCTGAACAGTGAGAGAGTAGAGGCAATTAGAAATAAAGGCAAATAATAGGTACCGCCTTTGGATCGGACAGTCAGAAATTAATCCCATTCCGAGCCTTGTAGATGGGAAAAGAACAGCCTCACACAGAATGTGCAATGCAATCAAAATATAACATAAAAGTATAAGGTAATGATAAACAGATGGGAAACTATTTAACATGACCATAACATATAAAGACAGTGATACAGGAGCTGCATTAAGCCCTCTGCCTGTGACCTTACCTCTGCCGCTATGGCCCTCTGNCTTCTGCCTTACGAGTTGCGAGCCGTGGCAACATTGAACCTTCTGCCTTGTTGACCGTAGCAGCACTGCAGCATTCATCATTATTTCGTGTGAACTGCGTTATCCTTCTGCCGTGCGAATTGCGACCATTTAACCTTATGTAACTCTGTGAACTGCGGAAGAACCTTCTGTGGAGTCAGAGTGTATTGTGGTAATATTCATCGTTCTTCCGTGAGCACTGTGAGAGCGCACAACTGGCTGCCACGAGGTAGACGTAGTCTTATAAATAAAGCAAAAGCTCCTTAATGTCAGTGACCTATGGGCGGCTAACACAGACCTCTTACGCCAAAAAACAATGCAGATTCAGAAAAATTCTCGCTATTTTCGCAGGTTCCGGTGCAATTTATGGCTTGCAAATGTCAATATCCTTATAGAAAGACTTTTATCCGATAATTTTTGCAGTTTCTTAGTGGCCTACAATTGCAGTTTATTAGTGGCAATTTCTTAACATTGGGCAGCAAATGCGCCACTAAGTCGAAAATCAATCGAAAATCAAGTATGATACTTTCCCAAACAAAATTGTCCATCTGCCAATAACGTCATGGGTCACGTGATCGTATTCCACCAATGACAAGGCTGAATTCGGGAACAGCTATTTGTTTTTGTGGTCCTAGGGCCCAATTGACCTCTTATAGGTATAGAAGAACTACTCAGCTGCTGCGCCGCCACGGCAGCCGTTTCCCAATTGGAAGCGACACCAGCGCCGCCGCAGCGGAAGGAAAGGAGTTACCTGCGGCAATGCTTTTCCTATGGCGGATGGGCGATATTGACAGCATTGGCGTCAACTTCAGTTGATATTTCTGAGCATGTTATCATCACGAGGTATCTCCTACATCCACAAAACCTTTTCAATGCCGCTAACTCACGGTGGTTTTTGAGTTTAGCAGGCCGACAAATATCGCCCATCCGCCCATAGGAAAGCATTCAGCGCAAACTCTTGCCCCCTGACGTCCCTCTCCGCTGCGGCGCTAGCGCGCCTAGCGGGAAACGCTGCCGGGGCCGGAGTAGTTCGTCTATACCTATATCAATGTCAATGCTAGGGCCGCATCCGTGCCCGTGGACGTCATGTCATTCGCTGCCCTACGGACCTGGCTTACCTGGGTCATATATAGGTAATAGACGAACTTCCGCCCCGGCAAGCCGTTCCCGCTAGGCGACGCTAGCGCCGCCAGCGGAAGAGGACGTCAGGGGGGCAAGAGGTTTGGCGTGTACATGCCTTTTCCTATGGCGGAGGGGCGATATTTGTCGGCCTGTAACTCAAAAACCACGTGAGTTAGCGCATTGGAAAAGGTTTGTGGATGTAGAGATACTCGTGATGAATAACATGGCTCAGAAATATTCAACCTGAAAGTTGAGGCCAATACTGTCAAATATCGCCCATCCGCCATAGGAAAAGCATTGCCGCGGTAACTCCCTTTCCTCTCCGCTGCGGCGCTGGTGTCGCTTTTCAATTGGGAACGGCTGCCGGGCGGCGGCAGCACTGGAGTAAGTTTCCTCTTATACCTATAGAGGTCAATGCCTGGGCCCTGATCGTTGAAGTTTAACCTTGGTTTGTTAATGTAATCATTTGAGGAACGCTTTTCTCCGAATTCAAAAGAAAAAACGTATACTTATACCTGTTTAGCCCCAAAGCACCGATTGACTCTATGGCGTGCTGGCAAAACTCATAAATGTGTGGTAGCGTTAGTGATAATTGGCTTATTTTTACGCAGAATTAGTCTCAAAGCAAAATGATTACCCCACAGTAGTCAAATCATTCGGCATGGCGCTTTCTTCAGCATGCTCTTTTTTCTCGCTTTCTTCGGCATGTTGCCTTCTTCGGCATGGCGCTTTCTTCAGCATGCTCTTTTTTCTCGCTTTCTTCGGCATGCCACTTTCTTCAGCATGCTCTTTAGAATAACGTATATTGCTTTCTTCAGGCATGCCGGTTTCTTGGTAGCGTTAGTGATAATTGGCTTATTTTACCAGAATTAGTTGCTTTCTTCAGCATGGCGCTTTCTAAAAATCATGGAGTCAATTCTCGGGAATTTTCGGAAAGTCTAGAGACTTCTGGGATAGTCCAAGAGACCTTTGGGAGTGTTAACACCCCTGTACATTTGGTAGGTGCGTTGCTGAAGGATTATCGCTTGCCTTGCATGATATAGCTCGCTTCTCAGGAAACTGGTGGTGAGTGGTGAAAATAAACTAAGTCCAGGAACTCAATTTCCAAGGCAGGCAAAGCTGTGCCCCGTGCATTTCCCGGACAACGTCGGGTACCTGAGCTAGTGTGAAATATAAGTCGATGCAGAATGTCATCACTTCAACGGACACTTCGGTGATAACGGCGGAGATGGGCAACGTTTGTAATACATATCTTGAAAACTAAATCATCGAGAGCCCAGTGTTGTGGCCAATGTTGAGAGCCTCAAAATTCAAAAATATTCGAAAGAGAGGTCACTATATTTCGGCACAAACCTTCATCAGGTGACTAAAGATGTAGAAAATAGTGTTGTTAACGTCACCTGTTGAATGGTTTTGTGCGCGAAATATAGTGCCCTCTTTTTCGAATTTTTTTTATTTTTTAAACTCAAGTCATTTGTATCGTTATATCTATTAATTATGCCAAGTCTCAAACAAGGTTAAACCTTAATTTATGAATGTTCAGAGCGTTACAGATAACTTTGTTGCCTGAAATTATATCACACCGCACGCGGTACGCGCACACGACTGGTATGTACCTGTCGTGTTCAGTCCACCAGCGAACGAAAAAAAAATCGGTGCATATCTAATTAGGCGGTGTCGTTGCAGGGAACGGCAGAGGAAAATTATTGTTACTTAGAACCGGTTTATCTTAAAGCAAGCCAGAGACATCAGACAGCTTGTCTGATTTCACAATAGCTGCATGCCAGCGAACAAGGGCGTCGCCTCCTTCCGAAAGTGTGTGTGTGTGTGTGTGTGGGGGGGGGGGGGTACGGAGGCATTTTAAAAGCAGATTCTTTCCATGCAACGCTCTAAGTCGTAATGTTAAAATCCGAAAATGTTTTGGGTGGATGCCTTCCACTTGGGGAGATAATATATAAATGGGGATAATATAAAAACGACATGGTTTACGTCGTTTTTTCTCTGCTAACATTTCTCTCCAAGTTAATTTGCCTGCAGCACATGCCTCCCGAGTCCCGGCTCACCACTGCAGCGGGGTACCCGTGACACACTGTAGGTGTGTTATTATAGCACAATTAACACCAGGCCCGTACACCACGTGCAGCGGGGTACCCTGACACACTGCGGGTGTGTTATTATAACACAATTCACACCAGGCCCGGGCATTACACACGCAATGCACATAGAGGCCACTGGCCACTAGTAACTATACCGTACAATTACTGCCGCCCACACGGAACACGGTTGTGACCCGTTACTATGTGCACCTGCTCTTGACCTTGACGGAGCGGGGTGAAGCAGCACAGTCACATCAGGGTGATAAACAGGCGCCGTGTTCCCGGTCAGTAACGAGAGGTCTGGTGGCCGCGATCGCGTCACTAAGTGCGCGATAACGCTGCTCGAGCAGTAAACATCTCAGCACTCGGCGATCGCAGATCATTCCTGGCTTGAGTGCCCCTCAATTGTCGCTGTGTGCTCTGTGTGGTCTGTCAGCTAGCTTTCACTCTTAGCAACAGGTGGATGGTGATTTACACACACGTCGAATTATACGCTAACAAAAGCAGCAGTCGCTGGCTGATACAGCGGTTCCATGATTATGATGTAGGTACTGACCATTGTGGTCAATTTTCTCACTCACTTAATAGTTTTCTAAAGAAAGGGAATTTGAACGTCACGATTTGCTCTAGCATGTCCTGATTTGATATATTCTTAATATAACAGAAAATAAAATAAGGCAAAATAGAATATTTGTATCGTTCATGTCAGGTAGTTTTACTATTTTTTCCCAATAACTATAAACGCAATTTTTACTGATCCCGAATCTGATAATACCCGTAGATGGCTGACGTGATAAAAAGGGAATTATAAAATATTATCATTTGTCAAAATTATTTTACCGGTCCAGGTCCTCAAACTAAGTAAACTTTGTTACGTTCATCCTGGCTCCGTCTCGTCCAATCACGCGATTTTTTTCTTCAGCGTCAGAATTTAAAGTTGAAAGCTTTACGAACATCAAAGCCTTGGCACGGTGCTCCCTGCCTCTGACCTGACTTTGGATGCCGTCATTAACCACTGGCTATCACACTGGGGAGCCGGTAGCTCCGTGGTATGTCTTTGGATTTCCACGGAGCAGGCCCCGTGTTCGATTCCTGGTGGTGCCGGTTCCGGGAATAGCCGCCCGGATCAAATCCATATGCTCAGAGAGGAGGGAATCCCCAGGGGGTGTCAACCCCAGGCCCCGGCACCATAGTCTCCCAGTAATGGCGCAAGACCGAACTGGATAAAAAAATGGTTATCGCACTCAGGGCAAATATTTCATTCCGGTAGGGGCTCGAACCCTTATTGACTCAAGATCCCGCCTTCCCAGCCCTCCTTATCAATATACGCAGACGAGCTCTTCAAGCGTTATACTTTGTTTCCGCATTCTCATTCAGACTGCAATCCTCAATCAGATCTGACTCCTACATATATCCATCCACTGCAGCTGGCTGAAGCAGCCCTACCGTACCCAGGCCACTACCCAGCCCCACTGCAGGCTATGGGTATCTCCATCCACTGCAGCTGTGGCTGTGGAAGCCCTACCCTGTGCCCTACCCTTCCCAACCCCATTGCAAGTGTCCTCGACGGAAGGCTGGCGGGCTGCACCTGTCTCGAAATAGCAATCTTCGCGGCCATCAGACCTGCAGACCGCTCACCCCGCTGTCCCCGCTGTCCCCGCTGTCCCCGCTGTCCCCGCTGTCCGCTGTCCGCTGTCCGCTGTCCGCTGTCCGCTGTCCCCGCTGTCCGCTGTCGACTGCCAGACTTTCCGCTGCTGCTCCGCGCCGGAGGTCACGACGTGCGGGGTGCCGACATTAATTACCTCCCGGCCCGTGGTCCGACTGCGGCCCAGGCAGCGGCCCCGGCTCCGGCCCGTCTAGCGGGGCTGATGAAAGACAGGCCGTCTCGCCCTCGCACGTGTCGTCAGCCGTGTCAGCGGCGGAGCCGGCTGGTGGATGAAGAGCCGGCGCTCCCACTGAGTCACCCACTGAAGACTGATGCAAGGCAAAGGCAATTACGCGTGCACAGTCCAAATCTCGGAACAGCTTCCAAGGCAACGTTGTTTGAAAGGCAGTAAATTACGATGTTGAAGCAGCTTGGAATATTAAATTGATCGAATAAAGTAGGAAACATATTTTGTATGGTGCAGTTAGTATTCAGTTGCAATGCTGATTATTTTCTGTTGCTGCTATATCCGTATAACGACAGCGTGAACAGCGGTTATATGACATCGGGAACTCTTACCCTGTTCCCAAACGGAAACACCTGCACCCCTGCTCCAAATTATGATGCGGGCGGACCGCGGAAGAGTAAAGGCTGAAACACAGCTCCCCGCACGCAAATCGCGTCTCGTTACTTTAAATATATATGCTCCAGCTCCAGATGTGCGCGTACGTGCGTGCGTGTGCGTGTGCCGTGTGTGTGCGTGTGTGTGCGTGCGTGTGCGTTCATGCCGTGTGCGTGCATGCGTGTGCGTGCGTGCGTGCGTGCGTGCGTGCGTGCGTGCGTGCGTGCAGGGGCGGATCCAGGGGGGGGGCACGGGGCCATGGCCCCCCCAAAGGGCCTGAGGACTATCATTTGCCTCCCCCCCAAAGGTCGGACAAATTGAAAATTTATCGTTTAGAAATTGCCTTTGCAGCGTAAAAATCCAGCTTTTCACAGTAAAAAAACTGGAAAATTTCGCGGCCGCTTCGCGGCATGACACAAGTTTGGCCAATCGCCTATGCAAATTTGAAAATAGGAAAGGAATTTACATTTTAGGTCTGCCAGAGCTCTCCCTTGGCGGTGATTACTGACCACAGATTACCACTCCCTTGAATAAAATATAAACTTTCAAGCGCAGACATCAAACCAAATGCGTATTATAACATGTAAATACACATTAAAAAATGTTTGCAAAGGCATGCACGCAGACCAAACGGATATACATTTTTTCGTCATTTTTAAGCCGACCCCTCATAATTATTGGTGACGGCCCTTGCGAGTTTGGTATGAGATTAAACGCATTATTTAACTTACCTACGTGGAAATGATGTTCTGAGTAGTTTTAAGTGATTTTCCCCCGATTTTTTACCCAAAAAAATCGATAAAAAAAAACGATTTTTTCCGTTTTTTTTTGTTCGAAAAAAATGTATTTTTTCGGAAAAAACGATTTTTGTAATCTATAAATGCCAAATAGGTAAAAGCCCAATTTCCCCGTGAGGGAAAAAAAAATGGGTACCTTTTTTCCGGAAAAAGTTGGCCCCCAAACCCGAGGGGCTGGATTCCGCCCCTGCGTGCAGTGCGTGCGTGCGTGCGTGCGTGCGTGCGTGCGTGCGTTGCGTGCGTGCGTGCGGTGCCGTGCGTTGTGTGCGTGCGTCGCAGTGTGCTGCGTAGAGCGTCCAAAGCAGAGCGCTATAGCGTGCAAGTTGTGTCCCTGTTTGCGGGGTGCTCTGCGCTCGAACGATTGCGTTGCGAAATCTTTGTATAATAGTCGAGCGTACGCGCTGCGGTGCCTCTCACCGTAGCGTCTAGTGCGTGTCTTGTGTAAGCCTTTAGTGCTAGATATTGTGTGTCTGTGTGTTCGTGTGATGTCCTGTTGTGTTTGGTGCCCTGTCACATCAGCTTGTCCGATACAATCATAGATTAATAATCGACATATGCTTACAACATACATGCAAATAGTTATTAGAAGACACACTCGTGCTCATCATCACGAGTCTGTCAACGAGTCATCCATTAACTACCAAAGCGAGTACACACAATTACTTTCAGCTCACGACGGAGAGGCGACTTCAATGCATATTTTGCGTACATTCTCTTTGAGCACTACTGCTGAGAATTTGATCATTCTGGCTGCACCACCCTCTAGATGTAGACCTTACTCTCGGTACGCCTGCGACACACTCACGCTGAGTCGATCTCTCCGGCGTCGTAACTCCTATCCCACTGCGCGGACAGCTCAGATGCATTCCTCAAATCCCCCTCTACACATGACCATAGACGACATTCCTTGCCGCGAGAGATATTCACAGGTATACCCTGCATACCAACCACTGCGGTCTATGCCTTACTCTGCCCTACCCGTAAAACTTGCCCCTCAGCCATGTCAGACCACTGCCGCAATACACAGTAGAGCAAAGAGCCTCCCGCTCCTGCGCCCAGCTGCGGGCATCGCGTGCATCGCCGCTAATCATGCGGTGGCTCGTGAATACGAGCCGTCAGGAGACGTCTTGGACTGAGATGTCCGCATCGTCGTTCGATGCCGCTCTCATTGCCTATCAGAACGGTTGTAATAAGCACACGGCCATGCCAGGTGCGGCGGTTGAGCACCAGCTTCCAGACACCGCTCGCCCGAGCAACACCTACGGGCCCTCGATATAGATCATTTGTAGTCCGATCACAAATGGCTCAGCCTCCGCAGGTGCGTCGTCGTCGTCTGGACAGCAGTCTGAGATTCTGCAGAACGCCGTGGTACGGAACCTCACCTTCGCAGCTCTTCGTGAAGGGCGCGTGAGCGTCTCGCTGCCGCGATTACTTTAAGTGTCTCAGAGCGGTCTAGTCCCGAGCGTTGGGTGCGTCTGCCTGAAGTGGCCCCTATACGGCTAGCTGGCCTGCGGGTTTTTCCTACATGGAACCTAGGTCTCGATCGCAACTTAAATGTTTGTTGCGTGGCGGAATGCAATTGTGTTCATCTAAATGTTATTACCTAGATGACATTCCCTGAGGCGAGCAGCTGAGGTCAAAGTGCTAACGCATTGTGTCCACTCGCACTCTGTGCTGCTTCACGTTATACATCCTTTTCCCGTTTCTCCTCAAGGAGAAATAACAGTAGACTACTCACCAGAGCCGAATACTACTGTACCAGATAGGTTTTAGCACTATCTCCTCAACAGTGGCAAAAGTCACATTCCCGAGCGTGACAGCATAAAATAAGGTTGCGTATAAATCAGGCCCAATATACATATAATTCGAATCTCTAAATATTGTCGTATATTGTCAATCTCCTTGTGTTAGCTAACAATTGTGCTACTCTATAAGAAATTAATCGCTATATGCCGGTTCTCCTTCCGTTAACGTCACAGTCTCTTTGAGGTGATTCAATGTACGGTGACCCAAAAGTCACGTGTAGGCAAATGCCTCCACCGTTCACATGGTTATGCAGCGCCAAAGCGTGATTTACCGAAACGATTATTTGCAAGTTTAAGTTGTGTAGAGCGCGATATCCCGACTATTTCAACCCACTTCCGTGCAGAACAATTGCCTATAGTTGACTTTATGAGTGCGTCATTATACAAAATAACTGTGCGCCTTAGAATTGCTTTTACACGCTCGGAGTGTGGAAACCATAATATTTTTAAGATCTGCTTAGTAATACTATGACCCGACCCACTTTAATGTAGTGCAGCGATTGTGATCGTAACATCAGGTACTACAGGATTAAACCGAATAGCAAAATATGAATTCGCGGCCAGTCTAGAATGCGTTGCTTAGACCTCATCAATTTGACCTCAGAACAAATAGCTTTACATACTTTACCTATAGTGTCAGAAGAATTAAGCGTATGTTTTGTCTCTGAGCTAAGTAATTACATACACCTGAGTGCTTTGTACCAATCATAGAAAAGAAAACATTAACAAAGGCGAGTAAATAACTGTGTCAATATACACTCGAAAGCTCACACTCCGATACACATCGACGGCTGATGCCTAGACTCCCTCTACGTGGTCTACCGATTCGATAGTGCATTGCCAAAGTCAGGGGACGTTTTCGCGCCTTATTGCGCCCCACATTACTTTCACGTTCTAGCCCCCCGTTCATGACTTGGGGTGTTTCAAATCTAACAATTCATATACAGGAGTCAGGTTTAACAAAATCGCCGTTCTTCTTAATACCGGAGTCCCTAATCGGCGAAACCCGGAGTGCAGTGTTCCAATATTGACCACCTACGCGACAACGTTCGTGGGCTCTAAGACCAACAATTATGCTCTGTGCCGATAGTTTGAAATTGTAGTTGTTGCCGTGGTGCATGTGGTATGTATATTGTATAATGCATACAATACTGATTTTGAAGGACCTCACTTACTCTTGTGAGAAATGTCTTCAATCTTAATATCATAATGATCTAAATGATGTGTTCTATTTAGTATTTACATTCATTGATCGAATTTCGAACAAATTAAGTACCTATTAATTTGCTGGCTGGAAATAAAAATGCGTACAAATATGACAAAAAGTGTTGTTTTTGATTAGGCTAACCGAAAAGTGTCCACAAAAATTATGAGCCTGACCGACCAATTACCAAATCGGTCACACAATTTTTTTCGGTTACCAGAATTTTGGTAACTGATTAACAACAATAACTAAAACCAGAGATAGTAATGCATTATACTGTTCGTTACCATATATTACTAGTACTACACATTTTATATCTCCAAAATTTATTTTGTGAATTATTCAAGTTATTTCACTTATAAATTAAGGCATTACGATCAATTTGATACAATACGTTTGTTACAAAAAATGCAGATAAACAAATCAAAAGGTGAATATTTGCCTTTAACGACTGTTCATTGTTCGTCATTTTATGGGTTAGGTAGGGTGTCTTTTTATACGTTACAACTGGCAAACAAACAGCATTTTTGTCTATTTATGAAGATGATGAGGATCATCTCGGCATAGTTAGTCACCTCGGCAAAATCACCTCGGCACTTCGGCATGAAAGACACCGTATCCCAGCCAACAATTAACTTGGACACTGATCGGGCACAATGGGCTTAAACCATTGTGCTCGATCAGTGCCCAAGTTATTTGTTGCCTGGGATGTATTGTGGATGTCGTTGCATGTCTAAATAAAAAATAAATAAATCAAGTTATATCAACCTCGCCCATTATCCGAGATAAGCAGTGCCAGTGCCAAATCAACCGATTTTCCCGTTTTATATTTTTTATGTGTGGGATTCATGACCTCATTGAACGAAATGCCAAGCCATTCTGTATTTGATTTCCACTTGATGAAATCTGATCACATTGCTCGACACGTCAACAATCCAGGCTGTAGGTCACCACTCATACGCATACATGTGGCGACACATGACCTTGATTTCGCTTTCATTATGAGACGCTTGTAATCTTTCCCCGCAAAAATGTACAATGATGCACCAATGTGCAATAATGCACCATCTTCAAAGCCACTGATCAGCTGTGTGATAACTACCGCTAGTCAGGCGATGCGGGTTTGCAGTCATTGCCAGGCGCGGATCCAGAATTATTCCCAGGCGGCGGTGCGGAAATGGGCCCGATGTGTATGGCCGGTCAAAATGTGTCGGTACAAACATCTTTTGCCGGTATCTTCAAACATGCAATATTTGTGTTAACAAGTCGAGTGATTTTCAAGCACATCGCACCATTGCTATGAATGTTTGACAGCTTTTCGTTAAATTAATTGGCCTTCAAAGTTCAAGGGTCCGTGCCATCCCCCCTAATTCCGCTCCTGATTGCAAAACCGACTCACCTCGGCTGCAGCGGCCAGGACACGATGACCGTGACAATTAGCACATCTCGGCCGCTCTTTTCCTCGGTGCTTCTCAGTGTCACGCGTGTCAGCGGTGTCTTCCTGATAAGGTAACGGAGCAGCGGGCAGACCCACGGCCACAGGTCACGTGATGTGATCATACCCACGTGATGTGATCATACTGGCGCATCAGGCATGACACTTGCACGCTGAAATATGCCAGGCGTGGTGAGCAGTCAGTGAAACAATCTATCGCCACATCGCAGCGATTATATCAAATTGGCCGTAGTTTGGTGACTTTGTCACCCACCTGAGTGCCTTTTGAAGTATAGCGAAGAAACGCCTAGCTCAGGCCTATCGTCCGCTCTGCAGAGGCTTCTGTGGTTTTATGGATACCTATAGCTGAATAGCTTTTTCGTATTCCTCAGTGCCCTAGGATTGGGAGATTTGGGTGGAAAATTACACCCTATCGATACTGTTTGTCCACTAATTTTCCCGAGTTTTATTGTGAATTTTCCGCTCCAATTGCATTGAGTAAACGGAACCGTGTTACTGATTTGTAGATGCAATGATATGGACAGCCTGTGGAGGGAAAAACAGGAACAAATTAGCATAGGTAATAACTGATTCTGGTGAGCGGGTGATAAGTTATTGACGAAGCAAAGAACATATTTTTGTTGTTGTTGAATGTTCCACTCTCTATGCTTATTTATAGCCATTATTTTCTACTCCGCACCCCAGCCCCAAACTAATCCCAGGACCCTGGTGTTTCTTGAACACTCAGCACCCTCGATCCTTACCATATTGGACAGGGACTCCGCCACGGGAGGACGTGTCCCCCTATTCTTGAGCCAGGGGATTATCCCCGATGTTCCCTGACGAACAACATATACATCAGTGTCCAGTTGTTCGCTGACGCTCCACCCCCACCCCTTCCGCTCAGCAGCTTTTTGATGGCCCTCCGCTCCCTGCTCCAGACAACAGGGTTTCGCTGACGGCACCCACTCGGCTTCTCTCTAGATACCCCTCTAATTTCAAAAGCGTGACGGAGCCTCTGATCTTGGAATACATTTTAGTTACAGGCAGGCTCGGATTCAGGGGGGGGGGCGCTTGGGCGCACCCCCCCTTAGCCGGGACTTTCCTATGGCGCGCCCGTAGGGTGCGCCGGAGGGTGCAACTTTTTGTATTGCGCCCCCCCCCTGACCGAAATCCTGGATCCGCGCCTGACAGGTACTAGCCTCAGTATTTCCTCAGTAAACCAACTGTTTCTAATGTTTTGCAGCTCAAGTTGTAGCTGTATTTATTTTGCTCATGCAATGTTTCTATAATTGTCTTTTAACCATAGGTACCGAGCACGTGGCTCACATCGGGGTCATGCCATGGTTCAATGCCAATTTAATGCCACGGTCATGGCATGTGCTAAACATTTAAACCCGCCAACTTTCTGTTATTTCGGTGGCCAAATAATGTACTGATTGGGTTACCTATTGAAGTCAATTTAGCCATCTGTAGTGAAAAAACAGCGCAGAGATACACGTCTGCATTACCTTCACTATAAGGAATGACAAATTATATTATCAAAAACTTCATTGAACATTCTCGTCCTCAACGAAAAATGTCCTAAAGCTATGCATTTGCGCATTATGTCTACGATGTCAATAGCTGAATTCATTGCACAATAATTCATGAAAACACGAAGGCTGTTGCAAAAACAATGCAGCTGGCCGTTCGTGGCACGGCGCGGCGGGGCCCTGAGCTCCCTGAGCCCCCAGTAAGGTCACCCGCGGCCGCGTCGCCTGCAGTGAGGTCACCTGTGGCGGCCGTCGCTCTGCCGCGCTGTGGCGGCCGTCGCTCTGCCGCGCTGTGCACCATTGCTGTCAGACCGGGTGACGGATTATACAAAGGCATTCTGACCGTGAAGCCTCCCAGCCGCCGTCCGTCTGCTCTTTCACAACCGGAGGGGCATAACATACGACAGATGATTTGGCTTGCAGCCAATCGTGTTAGTCACACACGGAATTCGGTTGATTGAGTTGCGTCTTTCTTATCTTTATTCACAAATCACATATATTCTCGTGTATTTACAAATGGATTTATAAAAGCTGTTTGTTTTTGCGATGCTTGGTGGGGAAAGTCGGGAAATGCCCGGTGGGGCGGGGCAGACCGGACAAAAGACCAGCTGGACGGGTCTGAAAAGCCGCACCTCTTCGGCCGCTGTAGCTCTCCGGTCCGGTCGTGTCGCCATACCGGCTCCACCGGTCGGCGGTTTTTACCCGCACCAGGGTGGCGTGACCGACTCGGCCGCCGATTGGTCGAGCCCCCGCCGTCGCGAGCGCTGATTGGCGCTACATGTGGTGTGTCCCGGCGCCGCACGTGGTACGAGCCGCGTAAATGGTCTATTGGTCTACGCACGGCGAAAACAGGGCCGGAACGTGGGTGTGTCAGTCATGGTCAGCGCCGTAGGCGTCATAACAGCGGAAATACCAACCAGCCACTGTTTGGAAACAACGGTGTTCTATATAACTGTTTCTGTACAGTCTGACAAGTTTGGAAACAGGACCGTTCCGCGTCACGGCCGATTCATTAGTTCTGAGTTGAGATAGCCAAGTTAGTGGCATGTCAGTGGTTCCCGAACGGTGGGTCATGACCCCATTTAGGGTAGCGGAGCCATTCTGCGGGGGTAACGAAGGCCTGTGGCGTTGAACCATAAATGTTACGCTAAGATAGCTTTGATGCAGCCCTCGGCTAACAATATACCTAACTTTTCGGTACGCCTTGTTGTTTCAACGAAGCCCAGAATTGAGAAATTGGTGAAGAAATGGAAATAAATACATGTGCGCTCTCAGTCTGCTTGTATTGCAATTTGCGACGCTCCAATGGAAGTGTGTAAACAGGTGCAATCAACATAGGTATTAGGAAACAACGCTATTTTGATAAATCGATATACATTTTGAAGTGTGGGGTAATGACGTCCTCTGACTGCTGAAAAGGGGTAATTGCGTTGGGAGGGTTGGAACCACTGGGCTATGTAGTGCAGTTTAGGAAGCTAGCATTTGAAACAAACACAGTTAACTTGGTCTTAGACAAATTCAAGTTTGATTTATCAAGTTTGGCCTCAGTAACGCCCACACGTATTTGGTAGTTTTGTTCCGATACCGTCATCTCTCGTCACACCGTGTGTTCCGGTTTAAAGATAAATATTAAAGGGACTGTCCCACCTTCTCAAAAGTTCTCAAATGTACGCCGCATGTGGTGTTAAATTATAAATATTAAGTAATTGCTGCCGAACACGATTATTACATTTGTTTCTCACAAACAGTGCTCAATTTCATAAAAAGTTAAGTTTTGATATTAGGGC